>BSBK01005343.1:0-300857 GCA_027943335.1 Chamaecyparis obtusa
GATTTTAGGAATGGTTACCTCCAAAATGGAAAAAGGTCTTAGGGTAACTGGACCAACTATAGGGACAAGACTGTCCTCTTCTGCTTCTGGCTCTGCAAAACCAAGGTGGGTGCACCTAACCTAGTATAAATAGACTTCATACACCAAGAACTAGGTTCATATAATAGATGACTGGATAGTAAAAGGGTAACTAAATGATAACCACACATTCATTGACACCTCCTTACTATGGGTAGGACCTTATACAACCAAATACTAAAAATCTAAAGGATGGGTTCTTAATCTTATATGTTTGAATCATAACAATCTAAGTCAGGATATGTCAACAAGGAAATACTCATCTAGGCCAGTGCCTCATCCATTGGGCAAGTTTTCTTAAATAGATCACATGCACACATTAGAATTATATCTGAGATTCAAAGCCATAAACACATCTATAATCTCTTTTACTATTTATATGAAATCCTCACATAGACAAGAGATAGACCTATGTCTCATCTAGAGCATCATTTAATCTAATCCTAGATTAGAACTGAAAAAATGAAGACATATACATGGATAAACATGCAATGAGCTAGAAAACTCAAAATCTATCTGCAATGACACAAAGGAGAGATAAGATCATATATCTGTATTAAGTTTGAAGAATCCTTAAGTGCATACAATCCATCTAAACAAACAAGCTTGCAAACTACAGCTCAGTCCTATAACTTTCTCTCAATTGTTGACACAAGCTAAATTAAGGCATTACAATTCAGACTGGGCAGAAGACTCATAACCGAAAAAAAGCCTAAATACCCAACTCCCAATGCTACAAAATGATCATGAAAATCCCTTTATACCAGGGTTACAATGCAAGCATACGATCATTTCAAAATCAAAATTTCAAAATCACCTAACCCCACCGAGGACTAAACACAGACACGAAAGGGGTCAAGCCACATCAACAAGCGCCACCAAACCAATCAAATCTGGCCACCAAAGCATTCAATTTTGTTACCCCCTATCGCAAAGACTCTTAGCAAGTTCAAACGGTCACCAACACTTCGCGGGCTTTAAGCCTTTTAACCATTTTCCCCTAGTCGTGCAACCGCATAGTCATAACTCACCGCCATAGGAAACGAGTTACAATTTATGCTTGGTCGCATGATCGCATAACCCAAAAATGGTTTATGCGAACATGCGACACAAGACTTCCCACTACCTTCTCTTAACTGCCGATGCTAGACCATTGCTACAATAGGGTTTGTCACATGTTCGCAAGCTGAGAAACTGGCTCACGCAAACATGCGACAAGCCACTACCTTGCACCCCGCTGGCTGTCAAAACACCACCGAGAATCCAAGCCTGGGCCCGCATTCAAACCTATCAACTTGGACCAACCGGAAACCACAACGACACCACCGCATGGAGCCCACCAAATAGCCACAAATGGGCCCCAGCACACATGGCACCCTGTCACATGATTGCATAGCCCGGAGACGGGCTATGCGAACATGCAACCACCGCAGGCCGCTACCACAACCACCCCAGCAACTGGTATGTCGCATGATCGTAAGTCATGTAAATGGCTCTTGTGATCATGCGACAAGGCCATGAGACCACCGCAATAGTCACTCACCGGCCAATAGAACACTGCCACATGTCATGCCACCAAACCCAGCACCACTCTGTCGATGGGCCCTAGGGACATGTGGCAAGTGGTCGCATGATCACTAGCCAAAAATTGGGCTATGCGACCATGCGACAGCCAATCATAGGCTGCCACATGTCCACCTCTGGGACCACTGAACAACAACCACCATTGGGCCCCATGCACAAGGAAAGAGCCGATCGCATGGTCGCATGTCAGAAAACTCTAACATGCAATCATGTGACAACCAATAGGAACACGCGCCTTTGCCTCCCCTCTGACATCGGGCCCACCTCACTGAGGCAACGCTGGAAACAAATAAGATCAATGGTAGCTGCATGATCACATGGGGAAAGAATATTCCATGTGATCACACGCTGACTGTTGATCTCCTTCCTCTGTCGCTTTGAAGAAATCGGCCCCACATCGTCACACTTGCGTGCTAAGAAAAGTAAAACGCCAGGTAGCTGAATAGGACTGGGACCCGCATGGCCATGGTGGCAAGCGATCACATGATTACATGTCAGAAAAGTCTGACATGAGGCCATGCGATAGCCAATCAGGAAGAGCCTGTCATGCCTGACCCTATTTCATTCAGTTTTTATCAGAAGTACTCTTGATGTCTTATTTGTTTTTAAGTTGAGACTGGAAAACTTAAACTTTATGTTAGTTGATTATATTTTGTTAGTTAGTAAGTTCGTTAATTCAGTTCCTTATGTTGTAAGATCGGTATGTGTGGGTATGTTAGTTACAATCAAAAGGACCTAATGTTATAATCTATTTTCATTATGGATTCATTTCGAGTGTTTAGTTCTCAGATTTAAGTGGTTTTCTGATCATGTTTATTTTGTAATTCTGTTATGAAGTGTATGCTCAATTTGTTTCATGTATAATGTTTTTCTATGTGACTCTGAATTTAGAACTAGAGTAGTTCTGTTTATATGGAATCAAGTATTTCTTTTATTAAGTTAGTACTCAGTTAGTAATAACTTTCATTCTAAGTGTTTTTTTTGGATATAAGTAGATATATATATATATATATATATATATATATATATATATATATATATATATATATATATATATATATATATATATATATATATATACATATATATGTACAAATATATAAATATATATATATATATATATACATGTGTGTATGTATGTATATATATATATATATATATATATATATATATATATATATATATATATATATATATATATATATATATATATATATATATATATATATATATATATATATATATATATATATATATATATATATATATATATATATATATATGTGTGTGCCATGTTTAAATGGACTATATCCATATTTTGGATATCTTCTAATGTGAATAGAGGTGATCATATTTATATATGTATAAACATGTTTATACATATATAAATATATATGCACCTAAGTGTGAATGTTTGCACTTAGGTACATATAAAGTTGGCATATTATGATCTCCCCTATTCATAGAAGGAGATGTATTGATGTGTTGGCGGTTTTGTGAGTTGGGTTTTTGTTTCGGCATGTGTGGCTCATTAAGTTGTCGAGCTTTGGGATTGTTAATGGCTAAGGTGGCATTCGATATGTTAAGGGAGTTAATTCTGCACGCGCGAGTCCAGTGCATTGTGGTGTTTGTACTGCGAGTGGGTACCATACTTGGCTCGTAGCTTGCCAAGTATGGGAGGCCGATTACGGCTAGTAAGGGGCAGTTAATGAGATATTATCTTCTTTCTTTAATTGTTGTCTACCATTGTTGCTAAGGGTTTTGGAGGTTGGAATGTATGTCCTGGGGGTTGCTCTCTCTGTTATTGCAGTGATTAATATGGCTATTTTCGGGGCTGTGAGTGCGGCCATTATGGAGATATTATTTCTTTATCTCAGTGGCATTTCATTGTACTGTCGTAAAATTATGTTTGCAATCTTCAGTGGTTTTGGGGGTTTCGGTGAAGAACGGAGAGTGGGTTCTTGTCTCAATTCTTGTTTATTTAGGTCAGGGCCAGCATCTAACCCTATTCTCCTCTATACTATGTTTTATTTATCGTTTATACTATTTAATGCATGTAATGTTTCTGTATGGGAATATCGTGTTGAGGAATGAGGAAATATATATGTGGAAGTGTGTACGGTTGGTTTCGAATTCTGTAATGTCATTATGTGGTTATAATATTTAAGGGAAACTCTGTTTGAATGTGTAAACATTTGTTTACAAGGCTTTTGTTGAGGGTTAAACTGTAGGGTAGTTTTAATGAAATTATATGTAAGTTTCGTGTAGATTTGAAGGTATTCAATTCGAGGGTTATTGAAATTTAATGAGAGTTAAGGAATTTGAAACTCTAGATAAAGGATTGTGTTTCGTATGTCATTCAGATTGTGTGTGTAATGTGGATTAAGAACTAATACCAGTTTAGAAAACCGCAAGAAATGCGAGGAACTTGGGTTGGACATAGTTTAATAAATGTAGATTTCTGTTTGTAGGCATTTTTTTAGTGACTGTTTCATTGTTTAAAACAAAATTTGGGTTGTTTTAAGTGTGGAGTATATTTTCTTATCACTGACTGTGTTAATTACTGAACTTTGAAATCATTTAGTTCTACCAGTACGTAGTTTGGAACTTCCTTAGTATTGTTAACAATAGGTATTTATGTTCTGTTTCGAAGTATTGAAAACTAAGGGCTAAGTTAATGTATCTTGTCAGATACTAGGATTCGGCGATTGTAGAATGTGTTTATGTCATTAAACTAGTCTTTTTATTAGTTGTTTGATTCTTCAGTGAACTCTGTTGTTGGCAATATTGTCGATGTTTATAATGGGACTTTCGAGTCACTGTTGTACACTTTTTTGATAATGTTAAAAGGGATAGATTGTGTTGCGGTTATAGCATGAGATGTTAAAAGGATGTCTATTATTTAGTCTGTAATTTATGCGGTTACAAAATTAATTTGGAAGAAACTGAGAGTATTTGTCGATGGGAGTTGGTGAACATTGACATGGCTTTTGAATATGTAACCTTGTAACTATAGTCATGCTGTTAGTCGACTCTTGTGTGGTTCGATTATGAAATTTTAGGGAGTTTTCAGTGGTATATGACAATTTTTCTTAGTAGGCCTAAATGTGTGGAAACCGAGCCTGTCTTATGAGAACATCCACATATGGAAAGTGATTTCGAACCTACAGTTGTAGTAGAATATCGGTCTTAAATAAAAGCTTAAATAGTTAAGTCTGAATGTTGGTAAAGTACACTTGTATTTCGAAGTAGTAAGAAGTTTGATATCTGTTTAATTCTTCTGTGTGTGTTCATTGCAATCTTATTGATTATGGAGGGTTTTTAATTTATATTTTGAAAAGAAGTTAATGAAATTCTGTTTAAGCTTCGTTGAAGTAATTGAGGAATTTAGTTATAGTTGTCTATTTTAAAATGACAGAACTAGTTATGAATGTGTGTTTCACTGTCAATAGATATCTTTAGCAATTCAATTTTTCAATAATTCAGTTAAGTGCTTTATTTGTGTTACCTTTTTGGACAGTATATGTTAACAGTTTAATTTTACTACCAAATGGGATATAAGATGTTAAAAGTGTTTGATTGGGTAATGTGTGTTGAGTTCCATTATTACTTAAGTGAGTTAATACTATTGGGCATTTGAATACGTTTCAAATTTAGTGTTTATATAAATAGACTAATGGTGCTATGTGCACAGAACGTTAGTTTACAATGTAATGACATTAAATTTGGAAAGTTAATCACATGGGTGACAATGATCTATATCTTGTGTGATTTAAACTTAAAATACATTTAAAGGTGTTGGAACTGAAATCTTTCTTAATTTCTACTAGTGAAATAATAGTGTTGTTGAGAAATTTGTGATGGCATTCTATGGATTATGTTGTATATTTCCTGTTTATTCCAATACCAGAACTGTTTGTTTATGTGGAATAATAAATGGGTTATATTTACATAAGTATATCTGGATGTTTCAGTTAGCATGTGTTTGTGAAGAATTTCAGAAGATGAACACATATGGAGATGGCTGAATTGGGAGAACCAATTCAGTGAACAAGTGATAACCTTAAAATTAATGGGAATGGGTTTAAATTTAAAAAGATAATTGGCCTCCCCTATGTCTATGATTTGCGTGATCTAGAATGGAGTATGGGGCATAAGGTACTGTTACGTTATTAAACGGATTAACAGATAGCTGTGTGCACTGTTAAGATTATTAACGGGAGTACAGTTTACCTTGTACTGTAAGACTTGTCATGGGCACAACCATGGGTGCAGAATCATGACTCTTCAGTGTATAAACATCTCAGTATATATGTGCATCATCTTTCTAGAATTCTGACTACGAGTTATTTCTCTTTATTATGCTTCTATATCTGTTTTATCTTGTGACTGTTGTAATGAGATAATGATGCTTTGGATCAAATGAGTTTTATGGTATATGAAATATGTTCATTATGATGCTAATAATTGCAGGTTTATCATGGAAGTTCTATGACATATGTGATTATGCTGAGCCCTATTTACTTTGTGTGTTGTGTTCTTATTGGTTTTTTACAGGAACCTAGATGGATAAAACTATGAGTATGGGTCAATGGTTGGCAACTATTAAAATTTATGGAAAACAGATTGTGGCTATTCTGTTGGTCATTAGGGCAGTGTATAGATCTTATAGGAGAACTTAGGTAGATTTCCTTGCATTAGTATGTTTATCTTTTCAATAAAGAGTACTGATGTAACTCATTTGTAATTAGAGTTTGTATGGAAAACTACGTATGATAGTTTATAAACTTTTGTAATCAGATTTATGGAAGTTAAATAAAAAAATAAATTATTATCTCTTTGTGGTGTATGTTTTTGTTTGGTTTTATTTTGGTTTCATCACTTAGTTATTGGGTGGTGTTACATTTGGTATCAGAGCCCTGGTTTCTTTAACTAGGACTTTGGGGTTAAGGGTTTAGCTCGCTAGTTGCATGGTCTTTTAATGATAGATGTTTGTTTCAGGTTGCTAGTATGCCTCCCCTTACAAGAGGAGCTCAGGGACACGGTGGCCTAGTCAATGCTAATGTCGAAAGAGGCAGAGGCAGAGGTAGGGGCCGTGGTAGAATTCCCAGACACCAAGATGCGGATGGAAATGACCCCATCGGGCAAGGTGTCAATCAGGATGAACAAGGGGATCCTCATGCTAATGTTCTCCAACAAATTTTGAATCGGTTGGATAATATTGAGGCTAATAACCATATTCCAGGTGGGGAAGTAAATCCTCCAGTGCCTCAGGTTCATGTTGATGGTCCTCTTATTGAGGAAGATCCTGTTGTCAGGGCATAGATTAAAGATCTGTCCAAGATTAAAGGACCACCATTTTATGGAATAGAAGAAGGCACCGCAGCTAAAGCTTGGTTGTTGAACATCGAGCCGATGTTTTATTTTGCACCGTTACTAGACCAATGTGAAGGTGCAGTGGACGGTCATGCAGCTCAAGAATTTTGCTTCTATTTGGTGGGAGCAAGAGTTGGATAAATTGGGAATTGATATCTCCCAGGTGACATGGGAACTCTTTATGGAACGTTTCAAGGAGAGGTTTATGTCTGAGTATTGGCAGCAAGCCCGTGCAAAAGAGTTCTTCAATATTTTGCAGAAGGGTGCTTCAGTAGAGACCTATGAACGAAGGTTCTATGAACTCAAGAAATACTCCGGGTGGACGGAGGACAATAAGGCATTGGTACAACATTTCATCAGGGGGCTCAATCCCAAGATAGGTGAAGAAGTGAGGACCTTTAAACCTATGACTATGTAGGAGGCTTCTGAGAGAGCCAAGCTTATTGAGATGAAATCAGGGTACCATGGGTCATTCCCTAAAGCCAGTGTGAATCCACCTATTCAGAGTGACTTCAGTAGTCCAAAGCAGTCTCAAGGCAACCTCAAATCCAGTTTTTCAAGTGGAAAGTTCAAGAAGAGGAAGTTTGACAAACCCACATCATCTAATAGGAACAATAGGGGGTCTGATCAATTTAAACCTCCTCAACAGTAGCAGAGTATTCAGAGTAGTACACTTTCTCAAAGAAGGGATTTCAAGAGGTCTGTAACATGTTTCCATTGTGGGCAGCAAGGACATTATTAGGCTCAATGTCCTAGTTTGGTCAAACAGAGATCAGAGGTTAATCCACCCAGGTCAGAGGCTACGGTGAGTGATTCAGCACGGAACCACCGTGTATTTGCAACCTTGGACCAGAAGCAGGAAAAGCATCAGAACACAGTCATTGAGGCTAGAGGTAAAATGCAGGGTAAGGAGATATCCATTTTGTTTGATTCTGGTGCTATAGATTCCTTTATTTCTTCTAGCTTAGCTACACAGAGTGGTATTCCAGTGGCTAGAGCTAATATCTTATGGCAAGTGGAGTTAGCTTCGGGGTCTCGAGTGGAGACTGGGGTAATAGCTCCAGGTTGCAAGGTTCAGTTGGAATCCTTTACTACTTCAGTGGATCTTAGGGTAATTCCATTGGGATCCTATGATATAGTTCTGGGAATGGACTGGCTTGAACAACATCATGCAGAGATTGATTGTTTGAGCAAAGTGGTTAGATGTGTTGATGACTTGGGAACACCCAAGATTATCATTGGAATCAAAAGACCTATTTCAGTCAGGACTATTTCTGCCAAGCAATTAGTGAGGTGTGTCCAAAAAGGTGACAAGTTATTTTCTATCGTTGTGAATGATTTGGAGGATGTCATTGCAGGAGACGCCTCTCTTGATCATCCTGTATTGCAGAGGTTCTCTGATGTTTTTGTGGAAGAAATTCCTGGCGTACCCCCTAAAAGGGAAATCAATTTTTGAATTGATCTAGTACCAGGAACTGAACCAATTTCCAAAGCTCCATACCGTATGACAGCACAAGAATTGAATGAACTTAAGATTCAGTTAGAAGAGCTTTTGGGTAAAGGACTGATACGTCCTAGTGTATCACCTTGGGGTGCACCAGTTATCTTTGTCAAGAAGAAGGATGGATCTTTGAGACTTTGTATTGACTACAGATAGTTGAACAAAGTTACTATCCGGAACAGGTATCCTTTGCCTAGGATTGATGACTTGTTTGATCAGGTCAAGGGTGCTCGTATCTTCTCAAAGATTGATCTTAAATCGGGATATCACCAACTTAGAATCCAGGAGTCAGATATTCATAAGATAGCTTTCCATACCAGATATGGACACTATGAATTTTCAGTGGTGCCATTCGGGTTGACTAATGCACCTTTAGTCTTTATGAATTTGATGCATAATGTACTCAGAGAGTACCTAGACAAATTTGTTGTAGTTTTCTTGGATGATATTTTGGTGTATTCTAACTCTGTTGAAGAGCATGAGCAACATCTAGAGAAAATTCTTGATTGTCTCCGAAGGAACAAGCTTTTTGCTAATTTAGCAAAATGTGAGTTTTTCAAGAGGGAGATTTTCTATTTAGGTCATATCATTTCGGGGGATGGGATAGCTGTTGATCCTTCCAAGATCCAGGCTATTATAAATTGGCCAGCTCCAACCAATGTGTCAGAAGTCCGTAGTTTCATGGGATTGGCAAGTTACTATTGAAGATTTGTGTCCAATTTCTCTAAAATTACTCATCCTATTACTTCCTTGCAAAGGAAAGGGAAAAAGTTTGCTTGGACGGAAGAGTGCGAGGTAGCATTTCATAAGCTTAAGGAATGCTTGACTAGTGCTCCTGTCTTGGCAGTACCTGATCCTTTGAAGGAATTTGTAGTATGTACGGATGCTTCATTAGATGGCATTGGAGTAGTTTTGATGCAGGAGGGCCGGGTGATAGCCTATGAATCTAGGAAACTCAAGAATCATGAAGTTAATTATCCCACTCATGACTTAGAATTGGCAGCAGTTATGCACGCTTTGACTAAGTGGAGATATTTCCTTCTCGGTCAACGTTTTGAGTTGCATACTAATCATAGAAGTCTGCATTATTTTTTCACACAACCCAATCTCAACGCTAGGCAGCGAAGATGGATGGAATTTTTGTGTGAATATGATTTTGAGGTAAGATATGTTCAGGGAAAAGAAAATGTAGTAGCTGATGCTCTTAGCAGAAGGCGTCATGAGATTGTTTCCTTGATCTTAACTGTGGATTTGAAGGAGAGAATTCTGTAGAATTTATCAGCTGATCAGTGGGTTTCTGAAGTTAAGACCGTGATTGATAGTGGCAGCATGATGGAAAGTCAGTTTGAGCGATATTCCATCAATTCGGAGGGGCTATTAATCTATCGGGGCAGTGTTTATGTTCCAAGTATTGGAGACTTGCATGGTTTGGTCATGGTTGAAGCCCATAAAGCACCATATTCAGCTCATCCAGGTGTTAAGAAAATGCATGCTGACCTCAAGCGGCATTATTATTGGCCCGGAATGAAAAGGGATGTAGCTAACTTTGTGGTAAGATGTTTGGAATGCCAGAGGGTTAAGGCTGAACATCAACATCCAGCGGGGTTACTTCAGTCTCATAGTGTTCCTGAATGGAAATGGGACACCATTTCTATTGATTTTATTGTTGGGTTACCACTCACTGCTAGACGTCATGACGCAATCATGGTTATTGTGGACCATTTGACTAAGGTAGCTCACTTCATTCCAATTAGGTCTACTTACAATGCTTCTTCAGTGGCCAGAATCTATATGGAACAAGTGGTTAGATTTCACGGGATTCCCAAAAAGATAATTTCAGACAGGGATCTAGTATTTACTTCTTCTTTTTGGAGGTCTTTGCAACGGGATTTAGGTACTCAACTAAATTTTAGTTCCGCCTATAATCCAAAAATGGATGGACAAACTGAACGTGTCAATCAAATTCTGGAAGACCTTGCAGAACGCCCTTAAGTTGGGATAACTTGGATGACAGAGTACTTTTAGGACCTGAGTTGTTGCTGGAAATGGAACAATAGGTGAAGAGGATCAGAGAACACCTTTTTACTGCCCAGGACAGACAGAAAAAGTATGCAGATCAGCATAGAGTTGATCGTCAATTTGTGGTGGGCGACAAAGTATTCCTTAGGGTGAGGCCTAGGAAGAGTCCTATTCGTTATGGAAAAGGATCTAAACTTGCACCACGGTTTGTGGCCCTTTTGAAATCTTGGAGCGAATTGGACCAGTTGCCTACAAGTTAGCTCTACCACCGGGACTATCTCGTATTCACAATGTTTTTCATGTTTCTCTTCTTCGTAAATATATTCCTGATATTGCACATGTTCTTAATTGGAATGATCTGCAGGTAATAGATGGCCAGATTATGATGGAACCAGTTCAGGTTATTCAAGACAAAACTCTGGATTTAAGGGGCAGAAAAATAAGGCAGGTAAGGGTCCAATGGGATCCAAATGATGAGTCTTCTACTACATGGGAAGATTATGATCTGATGAGAGCAGCACATCTGTTCCTCTTTGCTGACTTCCAGGAGGAAGTCAAGGACTAGTGGGGGAGGGTGTCATGCCTGACCCTATTTCATTCAGTTTTTATCAGAAGTACTCTTGATGTCTTATTTGTTTTTAAGTTGAGACTGGAAAACTTAAACTTTATGTTAGTTGATTATATTCTGTTAGTTAGTAAGTTCGTTAATTCAGTTCCTTATGTTGTAAGATCGGTATGTGTGGGTATGTTAGTTACAGTCAAAAGGACCTAATGTTATAATCTGTTTTCATTATGGATTCATTTCAAGTGTTTAGTTCTCAGATTTAAGTGGTTTTCTGATCATGTTTATTCTGTAATTCTGTTATGAAATGTATGCTCAATTTGTTTCACGTATAATGTTTTTCTATGTGACTCTGAATTCAGAACTAGAGTAGTTTTGTTTATATGGAATCACGTATTTCTTTTATTAAGTTAGTACTCAGTTAGTAATAACTTTCATTCTAAGTGTTTTTTTTGGATATATGTAGATATGTATATACATATATATATATATATATATATATATATATATATATATATATATATATATATATATATATATATATATATATATATATATATATATATATATATATATATATATATATATATATATATATATATATATATATATATATATATATATATATATATATATATATATATATATATACACACACACACACACACACACATATATATATATATATATATATAATATATATACATATATATGTACAAATATATAAATATATATATACGTATATATATATATATATATATATATATATATATATATATATATATATATATATATATATATATATATATATATATATATATATATATATATATATATATATATATGTGCCATGTTTAAATGGACTATATCCATATTTTGGATATCTTCTAATGTGAATAGAGGTGATCATATTTATATATGTATAAACATGTTTATACATATATAAATATATATGCACCTAAGTGTGAATTTTCGCACTTAGGTACATATAAAGTTGGCGTATTATGATCTCCCCTATTCATAGAAGGAGATGTATTGATGTGTTGGTGGTTTTGTGAGTTGGGTTTTTGTTTTGGCATGTGTGCTCGTTAAGTTGCCGAGCTTTGGGATTGTTAATGGCTAAGGTGGCATTCGATATGTTAAGGGAGTTAATTTTGCGATGCGCGAGTCCGGTGCATTGTGGTGTTTGGACTGCGAGTGGGTACCATACTTGGCTCGCAGCTTGCCAAGTGTGGGAGGCCGATTATGGCTAGTAAGGGGCAGTTAATGAGATATTATCTTCTTTCTTTAATTGTTGTCTGCCATTTTTGCGAAGGGTTTGGAGGTTGGAATGTATGTCGTGGGTGTTGCTCTCTCTGTTATTGTAGTGATTAATATGGCTATTTTCGGGGCTGTGAGTGCGGCCATTATGGAGATATTATTTCTTTATCTCAGTGGCATTTCATTGTACTATCGTAAAATTGTGTTTGCAATCTTCAGTGGTTTTGGGGGTTTCGGTGAAGAACGGAGAGTGGGTTCTTGTCTCAGTTCTTGTTTATTCAGGTCAGGGCCAGCATCTAACCCTATTCTCCTCTATACTATGTTTTATTTATCGTTTATACTATTTAATGCATGTAATGTTCTCTGTGGGAATATCGTTTATACTGTTTAATTGATTTAAAAAGTGGTTACACACATCCAAGAATGCCTTCTGCATTGTTGGAGAGTCCAAAAGACCAAGTTTGACTAGGTTAAACTATGAGTTGACCATAGTTGACCAAGTTGAAATTTTGATAGTTTGATGTAAGATAATCAGTTAAGTTAAATTCTAGATTTCTGTGATGATAGAAGGTCAGTTATGCAAGCAGTAAACCGTCCTAGTTCCAAAAAAATTTAAATCATGATTTTGACATAGTAAATGATCTCAGATTTCAATTTTGATCCCAAAAAAAGATTCTACTTACTGTTTTGTTGGAGGAACCTTCATGTGAGATTCAGCTCTTGTTAGATTTGAAGAGATATTTGAAGAATTGTTTAAGCATTGAAGTTCATTTAACCATTGTGAGATCATGCAACATGCAAAATGAAAAGAAACATGTAGAATGAAATGCAACCTAAGACCTAGGACCTAGTCACTGATCATGTGTCGGTCATTCTCATTAGTGAATTTTTAGGTAATTGGATAAATCAATACAATGCCCACTAGGTATGAAACCATAGACATATGAATATCGATGTGTATGTGCAAGAATCAATACAACACCCACTGATTAGGAAACCATGGATATATGAATATTGATTTTGTTTTCAGAATGTTAGATTAGATATAAGCACCAAGGCATAAACGCCAGGATGACCTGAATACAATGTCCATTTTGATATAACAATTTGTATAAGCATCAAAAAATAAACATCGTGATGACCAGAATATGCCTTGGATTACAAACACATCAAATAGTCAAGAGATCATTCTAAATCCAATGTGAATTACCCATAGTGACCCTTTATCGTTCACATCCTTAGGTAAGATCGTATTTCACAGTAGGAGACAGAACTCACTCAAAAGATAATAGTTAGATCAAACTTCCATGAATTTTTTGGGTATCAATGGTCGAGGTACGCATGGCCATCCAATTTGAGATAGAGGCTCTTATAATCAAACACCATTTCAATCTAGAATTTCCAAACTTGTTATATTTTCACATACAAGCAAAAGACAGAAAAAATTATGGCCCCCAGTCATCACTCTCTAAATCCTATAAAGGACATCATTGAAGAGCTCGTAGGAACAAAATATGCAAAAATATCAATGTGAATCAGTAAGCATACAAGGAGATAAAAGCATGTAAAAAGCACAGAGTGTTTTCGGTTTGTGTTTGATGTTTGATTGCATTGTTGTAGATGCAAAATTCTTTCTAGAGACGAGATAGACTAACTGACTCAAATGAAGCTTCAAAGGACTCTGACTAGATATGATACGTCTAAGATACATTAGAGACCATAGGATATGACATTGATTGCCCCCAAGTTTGAACATTGATAGGACACAGACACTGGAGCTGTTTGGTGCACAGACCGACTTATTGAAAATAAGGATGCAGAAACAAACCGAGAGATATGTACAAACTAAAGCAACACTGAAAGCTAGGAAAGAAAAATATTGTGCTGATAGATGGAGTGTTTTGAAACAAGTGGCGCCCATTTGCTGGGTTTTCACCATCTTGGCAGAGATTCTATTTTTGCTACCAAGGTGCCTGTTTCCAAGTTTTCACCAAGGCACCTTTTTAAAAGAATAAAAAAATTTATATTTTTCATTTTTCAATTTTTTTGATATTTTTAAATTTTTTTACCCTTTTTGTGAATCATCAAGGCACCTAATGCTAGGTTTTCACCAAGATCATTTTTTTAGGACTTTTTCCAATTTAAAAGATTTTTTCAAGACCTTTTAGCATACACTAAATGTCTTAGGCAAAGAATTTCTTCAGATGGAGAATGCTGATTGGTTCTCAAAGCTGTTCTCCTTCACTAATTGAGAGTTGATAGGCACTAGAGTCAAAAGTAGCAATGATTACAAAGGGACCCAACTAGTTGGGTTCAAACTTCCCCTTGCATTCTCGATGTGACTGATTTTTAGGGTTCTCTCTCAAGACTAGATCACCAACCTGAAATTCTCTGTGTCTGACTTTCTTGTTGTAACCTCTAGACATTCTCTTCTAATATACTCTGAGATGATCATATGCCGCTTGTCTATGCTCATCAAGTACTTCAAGTTCTTGCAACCTAGACACTCTGTGGTCATCATCAGTTACTAGACCATGCATTCTGATTCTTAGAGATGGGATTTCAACCTCAATAGGAAGACCCATAAACTAAAGAAAAAGGTGTAGCCCCAGTGGGTGTTCTGATACTTGTTCTGACACTAGTTCTGATACTGGTTCTAATACTTGTTCTGATACTTCTTATGATACTGGTTCTAAAACTTGTTCTGATACTTGTTCTGATGCTTATTCTGATACTGGTTCTGACACTTGTTCTGATACTTGTTCTAATACTTGTTCTGATACTTGGTATACTTGATAGCATCTTTTTCCATTGCAAACTCCCAAGCAAGATCATATCATGCAGTCCCAATGTCTAGCAAGGTGGAGAACAAGAGGGATCAACAAGTTGGTGGAAGAGATGGAACACAAGAGAATAAAGGAGAATGAAGGGAAGAAATCCTCAAGGGAAAACTCCTCAAGAATACCCAAGATAGGAAAAAATTATCATGTAAAGTGCATTTGGAAAAGAAATGAAAAGCCAACATAGGATAAGTCACAAAAATGTAATTCCAAAGAAGGAAAGGATGTAGTCCAAAAGAGTAGACATGTCAAGAGGTTTCAAAGCATCGTGTTCTACTCCTTTTTTTAAATTAGATCAAGACCAAAGGGGAAAATGATAGCGATAGGCTAGAATGAATGGAGGAAAATAAATATGAAGGCTAAACAAGAAGGGAATGAAAGAAAGGTCATCATAAAATAGCTCACAAAATAGCCAAATGTTCGTGTATAGGTCAACATTGTCAAGATCAAAGAGAGAAGATGAAATGGATGAAATATGTAGAAGAATTACACATGATGCCTGATTGCCAGGTTTTCATCATGGTACTTATCCAAGGTGCCACAAGGGAGCGGTTTTCACCATAGGATGAATTTATTTCTCTTTACTTTTGCTACCAAGGTGCCTATTTCCAGATTTTCACCAAGGCACATTTTCAATTTTTTTCTTTTTTTTTTTTGTAAGAAGGCCAGCTTTTTTAGATAATGTTCCTTGAAAGGATAAACCATGATATGCTCAAAGATGTTGATAGGGAAAGGAAGATGGAAGAGAAAAATGGAAGATAAGGTTTTATGTAAAGCGAGTGAGGTTGGAAGATAGGAGGAATAGGCAAGTGAGGAAAAAGGATAGAAGGTAGAAGGATAATGAATGGAAGGATTGCGAAAGGGTAGATGGAAAGGAAGGAAAGATCAACATTAACACACACCATGAAGGGTGGCAAGAGGATGGAGAAAATGTGAATGAAGGAATATGTGAAAGAATATGGTGAATGGATAGCAGAGGTTGCGGTTTAGGCACATAGAATGGAAGAATGTTTTTGGAAGAAGATGAAGTGGAAGTCTTTGGAAGCTTGAATATCAATTTCACTTATTGTTCAAAATGAGACTCTTTCAAAAGAGACTTTGAAATCCATATAGTCGTGAGATTTTCATTTCTTTTTGATGATCTAGAGAGAATATCTTTAATGATGGATTTTGGAACCCATACTTGTCTTGTAGTTTTTTTCTTAGATATCTCTTTTGACTTTATGCCTCTATGCTGATTAGAGGAGACATGGTGATCTTCTTTTTTTGATGGATTCTTGTATTGCTTCTTTTTCTTGTATTGAACATTCAAGTTACTTCCAAAGAACTTGGGACTTGTGGAAGGAGGATATGACTGGTTTAGATGGGTGGGTGGATGAAAAGGATTCAAGGGTATGCATCTATGTTGATCTTGAGGAAAAATGGGAGATGGAGGGATGTAAGGACCCAAGATAGACAGAAAATTAGGAGAGTTAGGAGGGGAAAGTGAAAGGACATAAGGACCCAAGATGGAAGGAAGGCGTGAAGCCCTTAGTTTTGGTGGAGGAGGTCCAAGGATGGACGTGGAAGATGCAAAAGGATAATTAACAAGTTCATCAACATTTATATGACAACCAAGGACATCAGCATCTTTAGAGTGAGCATTAGGATTTGTAATATAATCGTGAACATCTTCAATAGGAGCACCTTCTTTGATAGGATTTTTTAGAGCTTGCAAAGACTTAGGAAGAGTAGAAAGTGGAAATGAACATGAAGTGGTAGAATAAGAAGATGGAAGACTTTGATCTTGACAAGGATCTTTGGATAGCACAAGCACATAATTTTTCTCTTGATGTTAATAGGCTTAACATTGGAAGTAACAACACCATTTTTACCAACCTTAATGGAAGTATCATCTTTGGAAATTGGAAGCGGGGTAAGGTTATTTTGATTTTCAATAAGCTCAATAGTGTAAGTAGTAGCGTGATCTTGCCTAGGAGAAGACTTAAGATAGGGTAGAATGAATGAAAAAGGGAGTGCAGGATCAAAAGAACCATGAAATGGATAAGAGACATCATGAAACAGAGTGGATGACATGGAGGGTTCTTGATCTTGATCTTTCTTTATGTTCTTTTCTTTATCATTTTTAGATTCCTCTTGACATGGAGCCACTTCTAAGGACAAGGGATCATGTTGCAATTGTATGGAAGATTTTGGAAGAGATGGTGAAGGACTAGCTGAAGTAGGCATTATAGCATATAAAGGATTAGGCTCTTTAGGTTTAGGGTATGTGCAAGATCATGAGGGGCCAAACTATGCCCTTAAGTGGCAATGAAAAATCAGCAAATCAGGGTTAGTCAACTTGACGTAAAAATTTTAACTAGCTATGAACCTAATATCAAAAAGTTGTAAGAATAGAATCTATAGAAAATTGAATGTAGTCTCTAAACTACTAGGATTTTTATGAGAAAAAGTTATTATGATTGGTGAAAAGTATAGATTTCAATGCAACAGTACAAAAATTTTAGGAAAAGAAAAAGATGTAGGTGTATGTCTGACCACCTTAATCATAATCAAATGATAATATTTTACTATAAGATTTTATATATTAGTAGTAGACTCATGCCCGGATGTGACACATATTTTTTTGTAATTTTATTCTAAAAAAATAATTAATTATGAATTTTTTTCTACAACATTTTCAAAATAAAAAAACTTCCATGTCTGACCACCTTAACTCATTCAAAAATTTACAAAATTCAAATTTTTATTTATTTTTCCTTATAGTAGGTGAAGCATAGAATGTGATGCATTTTTTGGATTTCAAAAATGTTATACCATCTGAAAGTTATAATCATTTTTCAATCAGTATATAAATCAGCACTTTAGACATAGCTCAATTAGAAAATAACTAATAATTACTTATTGAATTCAAAATTTGACAGCAATTATATCGATAGAAAGTTGATAATCTCCTTAAGATACCCTTTTCATTTTATCAAATTCAGGTGAAAAAAAAGTTGTCAGCTACATTGTCAAAGTTTCGAACTGACATCGCCACTTTTTGGTCCCTCATGATCTTGCACATACCCTTTAGCATTATTGAAAGTATTTGCAGCCAAGTGAAGGTTAGCTTGAGTTTCTTTAAGAGGTAGCCCTTGAGGATAACTATAGGAAATTGTATGAAAAGTATCAGGGCTTGTGTTAGATGAAGGTTCTGTGAAAGATTTGATAGGCTTGGGATCTTTAGGAAATGTATGGGTATTAGAGGAAGTAGGGGATGGAAGGGAACCATCACAAGACAAAGGTTCAACATTAACATGATCTTTCTTGAGAGTGTAATCTTTATTTTCAACATGAGAGTTCTTAGAGGAGAGATCCTTATAGTATGCACATTTATAATCAGCTCAGCAAGCTTTCTCTTCCTCAATAGAAGTAGATGGATCATCTAGGTATTGTTTACAGAAATCATCAAAGTATCTTTCAAAATCAAAATCATATGGATCACCATCACAATCTATCCAATGTGACATCCCATTTCCAATAAGCACGAGCACACAATGAGGAGGACTCTTAGAAACAAAGGTGTCATAGGTATCATTATATTATCTGTCATCATAGTCATCATAGTCTTCAAAGATGCGTGTTTCGCTCTCCGTGGAAGAGGTATCATAAGGGTTATCATGTTGTTCATTATGGTATGTTTTGAGGTGAAGAGTAAGACTCTTGGGAGAAGTAGAAGAGGAACGAGATCATGGAGAAGAGGAAGATGAAGACCTAGCAGAGGAAGAAGACGCGGATGATGAGGAATGATAAGAAGACTTAGAATATGAAAAATGTTTGGAAGAAGAAGGTCGTGACATGACCATGCGTATGATCCTAGCAAAGGTGTCTGATTCAATCAATTTTTCCTTTATTTTCATCATAAATTTATCACTCATGGGCTTTTTGGAATAATACTCTTCAAATTGAGCAATGAGTTCGAGATCATCCATTTTCAATAGAGGCTCCATAACATGATAACTAAAATTCATGGTTCTAAATTGCACTCTATGTTTTCATGATGAAGCTCTTGTTTCCACCATTAACCTTAGGTGAAGCAAGAGAGAAAGATGAAGACAACTGAGAAATGACTTGATTCAAGAAGATCGAATGATGCAAGCTTGTCAAGAATTGATTGATTGAAGATTAGATTGGATGTAGGTGAAGGATATTGTGCCCTAGATGTATCAGTAGATGCCCAAAAGATAGCAGATAGGAGCTCGCAACACTTAGCCATTTTGAAAATGAATTGAAGATTATAGTTATGACAAGGATTTGACACAAGATGAAAAAGACTCAAATTGATAAAATAGAAGGCTAAATCAGACTCAAGAGGCCTACTTTGGGAAAATGATTAGATTCTTTCTAGTTTATGCTCTATTCCTGACATAGAGATTTATTTGACAGATTCTGGAAATAGGCTGTAAAAGCTGGGCCTTTGACAATTTTGACAACTTTCTGGCAATTTTTTTTTAAAAAAAAAGTTTGGATACGACTTTCTGAGACTGTGGGATGACTTTTGACTCCAAATAGGTGTTTGACATCAAATTTAGCAATTTTTGGGTTTTCAGTTTCAAATTGTTCACAAAATTGTTTGTCCAAATTTGAAGATTGTACCGAATTGATTCATTCTTAGTAACCAAATAGATAAATAGGAACGTAAAATAACAAGCAAGTGATTTCAAGCACGTCTAAAAACAATGACTAGGGGACAAAGCAACCCTGCGCATGAACAATCAAGTGACTTAATGTGCTAATCCCTAGGAGTGCTAATAGTGTATGTTCCAAAAATTTTCGCAATAATGCACATATTCCTAGAAAATGAAAATTTGGCCTCACTAGAGTTTTTAGTAATGGTTTGACTTTGCAACTTTTATGATCTCAAGAGGGAAAACTCAAATCCAGGCGCACCGGGGTTTTGACATAGTCCAAGAACTTAATCTTTAGGATCTGCTAGGGAGATCTAACAGCCCAACAAGAGACCACACCTATGGAGATTTCTTCCACAAGGACATTTATAAAGCGGTTGTCACTACCACGGTGAAAATGACTATTACTGCTTGAGGTTCCATCAATGTGGTTGACCCAATTAAGGGAATGTCCACTACAATTAACCTTCTCTAAAGGTGACTCACAAAATATACCACAGGGGGACTAGATTAGATTCAAGGATCTAGGTTTCTGGTACTATCTAAAAAGGAAGTAGAGCATAATCCCCTAGCCTCTTCACTTCACCAAAACAAAGAAGACAGATTAATCTGACATGCTAAGACTAAGATTATCTCACAAAGATCTATGATGTCAACCACTTGTGATCTATCAACCTCTTCGGAGAGAGAACGTATCAATCAAAAGCTGAAGATGCACAAATTTAGTAGAACATGAGACTCTCTCAGTAACCTCCCTACCTACAAGGATTCCTTCATTGAGAAGAGTTTCACTAGAAACCCACTCTCTAAAGAACCATGAATAGTGTTCATAGGGCCTATTTACTATGTGTAACAAAGATGTTGAAAAGCATATCTATGTTCATTTTTATAGCCCAAATGAAATATGTGATATGAAAGCAGTAAAGGTCACACAAGCTTGACAGGCAAGATGTTCTTTTTAATCCAAATTGAAATATTATCAGCTAAGAAGGTTACTTGAATTCCTCACAACACACTTAGTAGATTCTTACCTATTTTTAGCAATTTTTGTAGAGCTTTTCCATGCAAGCAAGCCACGAACTCTCCAACAAGCCAACAAGCCAACATGCAAACAAGATATGCAAGGTATATTCAACTTATGCAAACTCTAGGGTTAGATCTGAAAACCAATTATTAGGAGCAATAATAACCATCAAATAATCCAAATGACAACTCATATCATGCATTGAATCATATGAAAAATAAGCGCATACCCATCACAATTTTTATTTATTTTTTTGCATTTGACCTAGTCAACAAGATCTAATTTTTTTAATATGATTTTGGCCATAAAAATAAAAATGCAAAATAGAGACCCCTACTAGAAAATAGAGAGCTTTCCAAAAATGTAAAAATTTTAGAAAAATCTCTTCATTTGTGCCCTAGAGATCCCTTTTACTAAAATAGACTAGTTTTTGTAAATCGACTATTTGAGATATTATATTGCATCCAAATTTAAAACACAAAGAATGGACCCCCTATATAATTTAAAGAGATTTCTGAAAATGTTAAAATTTCTGAAACAATATGCTGATTTATGGCAAAACTTAATTTTTTATTAAAAATTAAAAAAAAATTATTAAAAATTCAAAACATCTTGAAAAATTCTAAATTTTTTATCAAAGCTTCCCTGATATGTCTCCAACTTGCAAAAAATATTTTAGACTAAAAAACCAAGCCGTTTGGGAGATAAAATTAAATCTTTGAAAATTTAGGATTTTAGTCTCCAAGTAAATCTGCACAAGGGGGATAGCTCCAAAAAATAACCAAAACCAGGATGTAAATGTGGGTTGCCCCACGGTGGGTGCCAGAATGTGTGTGTGAATTTTGTACCTAGCTATAGACACAACACTTTAGTAAAACATTAGAGGTTAGCTTAAAATTAAAATCATGCAAGTAATTGAAAACTAATCTAACCAAATGATTTAATGTCTTCTAGTAGATATGAGTATGTATTCTCAGATTAGACCGAGACTGGTGACCTTGACGACACCTAAATGAGGGATTTGAATGCAAAAGATGGATATGGAAAGTATGCAAAGTAATCTATTTTTTTTTAGTTTTCTATGCAATAATAATGAAAAACTAATATGAATTTAGAATCTAAGATAAAAAACTGACATGCAATACAATTAATCTAATAATGATATGCTAAAATATGAATGATCTCACAAAGTTGTTGATTCGCAAAGAAGCTTTGATTCTCCAGATACCAATTGGCCAGCATAAGTTTGCAAATTCTAAGATGATTTGTGAAGAGCCAAGCCTTGATTTTATAGAAATCCAAGGCTTTGGAGGTGCATGGAAAAAAGCCATAAATCACTCAAATAACTTAGGTTGATTTTTGAGTTATTTTTAAATAAAGGATAATTAACTCACAAAAATATGTAAAAGAAAAGTTTAACTCAAAATAGAGTTTAGATTTAATTGATAATTGATAGTTGTCTGCTTTTGTGATTGTGCATGTTTTATTTATGAATTAATTTAATAATAAAGTGATTTATTTCCAACTTAACTGATTTTGAAAAATAAAACAATTGATTTGTGGGTTAATCAATTATTTTTCAAACTTTTTATTCAAAAATAATATTATTAAAAATTGACAACTTGATTTAATTAATTAAATAAGAATTTAATCAATTATTCATAGGATTTTAGATTTATTGTCAAAATTAAATAATACAATTTAGGAATAAATATAATTAAATTCAAGTAAATAATTAAGTGGTAGTATTAAATCTAATTAATTAAATATTGAGGATATTCAATTAATCAAACTTTAGGATAAATAAGATTTATTGTCAAATAATCATTAAATTAAAGATAATTATGATGATTAGGAATATTACTAGGAATATTCTCTGATGGAGAATTTGAGATAATCAATTAGGATTCAATGATGTTCAGATGTGCCTTAGGTTAGGACTTTGATGTCGATTTCGTTCGATGTGTCGATATAAGAGGTGAATGAACCTATATCCCATTTTTAGGGTATTACACCTACGACTTGCAATATTCAACCATTCTGATCATTTATGCTTACACTCTCTATAAATACTACCTACATTTTATCAGTTGTAGACAACATTCATCTTCTCTCTCCCAACATTTATGATCATCGAGAAACTGGGCAAAAAAGTATCAAGAAATTGGGCAAATCAACCAAATAGAGCAATTGGGTGGGAAGAATTTCCCTTTTGATTTTTTGATTGTCTCTAAACAAGGGAAGAACTATAAAGGAATTGGGCAATCGACCAAACAAGAACAGGGCAATGGAGAGTGAAGAAACTGGGCAATCAACCAAGCATTCTTGATTGCAACAAGATGGGAAATCAAGCAATCAACCAAACAGGGCAATGGGGATGGAGGAATTCCCTTCCCTCTTCCTTCTTGATTGTCTCAGAGTAGAGACTTAGAAACTTAACTCTGGGATGGGGTTTTCAGGCATGGGGGGATTCAGAGCTACTGAGGAGTGAAAGGGGGATTTGCGGGGAGATTTAGAGCTGAGTATTGCTACTGGGTGAATTTGAGAAGGGAAAGGGGAAGCTGGAATGAGGAGGGCGTTTGAATTTAAGGTGGTAGGGGTCAGAAAAATCCAAAAGAATGGACGGCTAGGGGACACACAAAACTACCCTTTTGCTTTTGTCGAGTTACAAAACTTTCTCCAGTAGTGAAAATGGCGGGATCAAAGCTTATGATAACCATGATAGTGCTTCTCGTTCTAACCGTTCTCTTTGCCCTGCAAGTTTATGCTCAATATAAGCTTAAGATAGATGTAAATACTGGTGCAAGTGATAAGCACGACATAGCAAGTTATAATCTGTTTCAAGTTTTTGACAACTTACGATCTTGTAAGGATTGCGGAGGACATATCATAGATCCAAATTGTTGCAAATAATAAAATTGTGCTGCATATATATGGGAGCCCACAATCAAAATGATGTGCAGGGAGTCCAATGACCGAATTCATATGCAAAATCTTTTGCAAGCACATTCTTACCATCCTCTCCTGAGTTTCCCTAAGAACATTATTCTTTTGACCTATTATTTACAAAAAGATTCTTTCTTTACAAAGAATTCTCTCTTTTTTTTATATGTGTTCAGGTGTATCTAAAGTCAAGTGATTGAAAATGTTGATTTAAAAAAAAATGATGATCTTCTATATTTTTCTTAAATAAACTTTCTTTAATAAAATAGTGTTCTAGTGCTTGCAAAATATACCTTAAGCATTAGGTATGGCTACATAAACTTCTATTATTTATTTCTCAATCTTTCGTTCATTGATAAATCTATTTATCTATAGTTGGTTGGTTAAATATATTTAAATGGTTTACAATCATATGTCTATTTTAAATTTTTTAAAGTAAATAAAAAATCATAAATATTGATTAAAAAAAATATACTAAAAAAATTATAAATTTTTTGTTGATAATAGCTAGTTTTTAAATTGGTCATGAGTAGCAGTTAAAATAGAAATTTTTATTATAAGAATCAATTGTTTGATAGCTCTTTTTAATACAGTATCAGTTTTATTTTTCAATACATTGGTGGTTCTTACCATGATTATGATTACGAGAGTTTATGATAGGTAGAAAATATTTAATTTTTTCTTATAAAGAATAAATACTATACAACATTTCAGAAAAATGAAAAATGTAATTTCTTTTCAACTAATCATTTTGATGCTTGAAAGTAATTTATTCTTAAAAGTATTCAAATTAAGTAAAATAGTTGCTGAAATTAGAGGATTTAAAATCATTCATGTTTAAAAGTATATGTTGAAAAGGTTTGAACATTCTCCTCTTAACTCTAAAATATTTTAACCCAATTAACATTTGAGTGAAGGAAGTAAATAGAATAGATTTAACAATATTCTCCTAAAATGTACTATATGAAAACTTAAATTTGAGGACACCTTTTGTGATAGGAGAAGGTCAAGAAAAGAACAAAGATAAATTAAGACTAGACTTCATGTGTTTCAAGTGGTAGGATATAATCATTAGTATGCTTTGTGAAAAGGATTAATGATTATGTAAGGTGAGAATCTAATTATAAGTAATTACAAATGTGAAATTTAAAGGTAAAACTTTCTAAAAAAGGGTTAGAATTGACAATCATCACAAAAAGTTTCAATAAAAAAGTTACGACTATTCAAAAGTGGACAAGGAACATTTTAATTTAACATTGAGTTAATACTTATACTAAAGAGGTAAAATTTGAGACAAAAGTTGCATCACTTATTGATGATCATGATGATAAGAGTTATAATTTATTTGATGTTAATAAAAGGTTGACTCTATCTTAGTACTATTGGCCAAGAAAATAAAGTTTGCATGTATTCCAATAGATGAATATGGGGGATTTTATTGTATGAAATAAAATTAAAAAGATTATTTCTTTGTGGGTTCTTTAAATTTCTTAAAAGTGTTCCTCTTATTTGAAGAGTTGAAGTTGTGTAGTTGGTGTGATTTGCATTACAATTAACAAAAAAGCTAAACATTCATAAATGAAACACATATTATATGATCGAACCATCTTCAATAATCCACTCCATTTAAAAGAATTATGATATAGATTAAAGATAAGTGAATAAAAAAATATTTGAAATGCTTTATATTTTATTTCATAAATTGATCTCTAATATAATCAAATTATAAAATGTAACTCATGAAATTATATGGACTTGAAGCAATCATGTAAAGTACCTAAGTTAAGGTGGAGACATCCAACCTTCATTATCTCCCTAACTAACATTTTTATTTTAAAATAATCTTCTGGATCAATCTAAAAATATCTTATTAAAATAATTAACTCAATTAATAACCTTAACTACATTAAAAGGGAATATAAATAAAGACACTATTACCCTTTAAGTCACAATACCATGACACATATAGTAGTGATAAACATTGGCAATATAGATAAGCTATATATTTTAATAAAAAGAATTTAATCATATTTAATCATATTAAATAAGATAATTCTCTTATTATTTCTATCTGTAAGAAAAGAAAATCTATATTGATATATTCAATCACCCATAATACACTTCTACATTGTCATATTTCTCTACATTATCATATTTATTCAATATTATAATGATACTTATGTTATATCAAAAACTAGTGATACTTTAAAGTGCCTAAGTTGATGAATTTACCATATACTATTATTAACAAACACTAACATAATCCTATTCTTTATGTATAAAAAATGTAACAACAAATAAGTTTTCCATATATACTTACATACATTCAACAATAAAATTGTCAATAGCATCCAAACATTCTATTACATACAAAATTCTATCGCGATAAATCAGCTTGCATACATTTATTTCTGATGTGGTAGAGCCAGAACATTTCAGATTACACCATATTTTGTATTATAATAATAAAATAAACTGTAATAGTTTTTGTCCAGATAAATATTTTAAAAATTATTCGAGAAATCACTGGTTAGGGTCTCTACCGATCAAATACAGAAGATGACGAGGCTGCCCAACGAAAGCGGAAAAAGAGTCAATGCGACAACTACGATTAAACAATAAAGTGCAGATATTATGTTTCCACAAACGTTTGCGGGTGGATAATATTGGGTTTAATATTCAACTATTCACACCCGTTGAACAATGACAAACGCGGATTCCAAGGGAAGATTTTACATTTGAATTAGTTAAAAAGATGGGAATTGTTCAGGGTCCAACATGCGACTGAAATCTTGAATGGCTCTTTTTGAATTTATCATCTCTAGAAATATGGACTTCTTTATAAGGGTTATATTTAACCGTCTCTCGTACAATTCAACCAAAATTATCTTTTGTCTCTGGTGAAGATTTTACATTTGTTATAAACAACTTTCTGACTTATTCAAGGTCTCACCAGTCACGAGAAGGTCAAGAGATGAATAAAGATGAATTAAGAATAATTTTCATTTGTATTTCAAGTAGTAAGATATAATCAATTAGTGTGTTTTTGGAATACTCTCTTCTTGTGTAAAGGATACATGATTATGTAGGGTCATAATCTAATTGTGCAATTACTAATGTGGATTTTGTCATATAAGAGTTTTTAAGGAAGTGGTTAGAATTGACAATCATCATTAATTTTTTAAATTAAGAAATTAACTCCACATAAATTTTGAGAAGGAACATTTCATCTTAACATTGACTCAACAATATAATAAAGAAGAAAATGATTCGATAAAGGATTTATAACTTATTGATGATCAAGATGATTATCCGTAATTTGGGAGAGAGTACTTGAACTGTAGCATCAAAAGAGGAACAAAGATAAATTAAGGCTAAATTTCATGTGTTTCAAGTTACATGATATAATCATTTAGTATGATTTGTGATTTATTTATTCATGTATAAAGGATAAATGATTATGTAAGGTGGTAATCTACTTTTGTAATGACAAGTGTTAAAATTTGAAGATAAGAGTTAGTAAAACAGTGATCACAAAATTTTTTAATGGAAAAATTAGGGTTATTTAATTTTGGACAAGGAATATTTCAATTTAACATTGAGTTAATAGTTAAACTAAAGAGGCAAATTTTGAGATAAAATTATTATCTTCTATTGATGATCAATATGATTATCCATAATACTAGAGTGAAGTCTCAAACCCTAGCTTCAAGAAAATGGCAACTAGTGTGGATGATCTAGAACTCTTGATTTGAAATTCATAACTTATAAATCAAATAGGATCAAGAAAATGTCAACTTTTTTGAATGATCTAGATCTTGATTATAAAATCACAACTTAATGATAAAATGACAACAAATGATAACCTCTATGAAATTTTGGTTGTACTAGACAAAAAAGCTGACTCTAAAGATTACTAATAGATCAATTAAAATGAAAATAAAATTATACATAAGAAAACTTTAAAAAACTATATACAATTTCAAAATAAACTTCAATTGATCAGATAAAAAAGACAATACCATATTTATTAAAAAATCTAGACCTGTATGCTCGAATTAAGTAGATGAAAAAATATTCACATAATCTTAAATTTTCTAAATACATTTACTTCCCGTTTGAGAATCCCCCTTAACCATGGTCACATGTAAAACATAAAATATATAATACTCCAAATCTCTTCTAATTTATGATTCTAAAATTTATCTAGCACATAGAAATAAATATAATATAGAGTTACAAACATGAAAAAAAAATCTAATCCCAAATTAACATGCAACCAAAACTCAATAAATAATTTAAGTAAAAATATCAGTTTCTTATTTCTTTGAGATAAGTACCAATCTCATTAGAGCGTAGACTAAAATTTAACAAAATGAAGAAATTTCTTCTTATGAATTTGATGTAGGATCATCTTTGATGGGCACATACAGAGACTAAGAGTTAACAACATGCATTCCTGGAGTTTTTGTTTTAAATAAGTGTGCAATGAAGAAAGGAAGAAGGAAATCCATAGATTAAATTAAAAAAAATGAAGGAGAGGAAAGGAAATTTTTATTGAAAGGGAGATGAGATAATAGAGGTGATGAAGAATTTTTATTATATTTGTAGATTTTAGAGTTCTACTTGATTTGATGTCAATAAAATATTGACTCTAGTTTAGTGGTGGAGATAGGAAAAATATACTCAAAGGTATTTCAATAGATGAATATGGAAGATTTTGTTCTATGAAGTAAAAAATATTTCTTTGTGGGTTCTTTTCATTTTCTAAAAGTTTTCCTCTTATTTGAAAAGTTAGAAGAGTTGTTTAGTGACTCCAATTTGCATTGGAAATTAATGAAAAAACTAAACTTTCATAAATAGAAGAGACATTATATGATTGAACTATCTTTAATAATCAGTTCCACCTTTTTAAAAATATGATATACAATAAAGATAAGTGAATTAAAAATAGTTGAAATGTTTTATATTTTATATAATAAATTGATCTTAAATTATAGAATGTAACCCAAGAAACTATATAAACTTTGTACAATCATCTAAGTGCTTAATTTAAGGTATAGACACGTAACCTTCAAGATCCTCTTGACTAATATTTCTACCATAGAACAATATCCTAGAGCTATAAAAAAAAATTAACTAAAATAGTAACATTAATTACATTAACAAGGAATATACATAGAGTAGCTCAACTTAGAAGTCACAAGATCATGACACATATAGTAGTGATAAAAGGTTGGGAATGTAAATAAACTATATATTTTTAACAAAAGAAATTAATTATATTTGATCCCTATTAAATAAGGAAATTCACTTGTTATTTTCATCTATTAAAAAGGAAAGAAAATCTATATTGATATTTATTAAATCACCCACAATATAGCTTTACACATTATTTTATTTATTTAAAACAATAATGATACTTTTGTTAAATCAAAATCTAGTTACCTTTCTAAATCATTAAACACTACTAATATACTACTATTATTAGACACTAACCTAATGGTATGATTTCTCTATAAAAGAAACAACACATAAAATGCAACACCAAATAATTTTACTTTTTTTAATGAATAATTTAACTTAAAAAATCATAACTACAAATTTAATCAAAAAGTAGAGGGAGGAATACACACTCCTTGCAAGTCACATGGGCTTATGCCCAAAGTCTAGAGAAACAAGAGCTAAAACTCTACAACATAAAGCATGAAAGAAATGAGAAAAATCTCAAAGTCTGGAGAAACATGAGAAAACAAATCTAAAGCATAAAAATTAAAAATACATATGGGCCAGGCCCAGATAGAAAACAGCCCCAAACAACTAATGATATAGCTGATGTAGATGGAGGGTATGGCTCATCTTTCTTTCCCCATCCTAACTTAGTTTCTGGCTTGGGGTTTGGAAATTTCCACGCATCTACATTTTCTTCATCCCCCTCCTCTCCATCTTCATGCCATGGAGAAATGGCCAATGCCAATCTAGGAAATCCTTTTGCCAAAGAATACTAGCTAGTAGTGTCTCGAGGCATCGGCCATCTAGCTACTAGTGAGAGCATCCAACTGGTACCTCCTAGTGGCGAATGGTACTAACATGGAACAACAAAATAACTATGAGGAGAGTGTAAATGTTGAGGCAAGTGACAACAAGGTGGCTGAGGATGGGAGGTGTTGGTATGCTAGTGGAATGAACTCAATCCTGGATGGTTGCAATGAGAAGATGAATATGGTCGTAAAAAATAGAACCCTCTAGAGGAACTTTGGAAAATGTACACAAAACATTATCCCTGTACCATAATAACTCTTGCAAGTGGGCCATCTCCAAGGACCCTTTCTATTCTTGAACATGTACCTCTAACATTACATTATTGCATATGGAAGCTTTTGATGAACTACAACTGATTGAATATCTGAATGAACTAAAGGAATAATGATTAGAGATCACCGAGCTATTGAAATGATATGTAAGATGATTAAATCAGTCAATATGTTGTCATTGATGTCAACTATTTTTGACAGTACTTATCATGTTAGTTACAAACATCTGAACATCTATTGAAGGAAGAAAAGATGAAGATCTGAGATATCTACATAAGGAAAAGATGGATATGACAGATAAGGATAAGGTAAATATTGGGTAACTTATTGATGAGTCTATGGTTTTATATTATTGAATTGAGCATGTTACATTAATCTACTATGGAGAAGATATTTTAAATTGAACATCATAATGTGGTTGGTAATTGAAGATTTATGTATACAACGAGCCAATGCAGTGTATACCGAGTGATAGTGTTAAGTGAGCTAGTTTAACTAGTTATCACTGATGCATTTCTATATTAACCAAGTATGGATGAAAATATTAAATGCTAAGAACAACCGACTGAATTTGATGAGCTAGAAATTGTTATGATTTTGAGGTTAAGGATAAAGTTTGTTATGAGATCCATAGCTGAAAAAATTTGGAGAAGATCTAAAGGATGAGATTGAAACGTGTTAATGACACATCTATTGAGGAAGGTTTAAGAGGCAAAATGGATGAAGGAGATTAAGTGGCAAAATATAATGGCTGATATGAAAATAGTAAACTTGTTTATATAAGAAATATGAGTTTCATTATTGAAACATGCCGGAAAGAAGAAGACTGCAAAGATTTTGTGTGAAGATTATATTCATCCATGCCTGATCAAACTAGTTAGTGAAAGAACTGAGCCTACAGACATTACCGAGCATCAGAGAACTATTTATCAAGTGAAAGTAAGTTGAGAAATATTGAGGAAGTGAAATTGATTAATGATCAGAGGATTTATATGGGCTTAGCATAGATCTGAATATTTGCAATTGAGTTGTCTTTGAATTAGATCAGTACTATATTAGTTTAACCAATGATTCAGAAAATCTCTTAACCGAGTGGACTTAACAGTCTTATGTTCTACCCTATGACATTCGTTGAATGTAAAGTGTTATCTTGTTGACCCCATAGTGAATGCTGGTCAAAAGTTAACTATTAGTGATGAATCCTCTAACCAAGTCACACCTAAGAGTGTGTATTGTAACCTTTAATAGGGTTGACTCTTCACCAAGCTCACTTCACAAGAGTGAATTATTTTGGGTTACCGATCCTAGGTGGTTTTTATCTTAGCAGGGTTTCCATGTTAAATCATTATGTTATATTTTATTTGTTATGATTTTTTTTATCATACTTTAAATACTGCACAGTTGATTTAGTTAGTAATCTTAGTTGGATAATTACTGGTAATCAGTAAACTAGATAGACAGATTGATATTTTATGTTACCGAGGTGCATAATTTATTGGAATTATTTTATAAGGTACATCTTTGTATTTGGGACTGTAGGATAATTTATCTAACTGATTCACCCCCCTCTCAATTGTTCTAACAACTTTAGAATAAATAAATACAGTATAATCAATTAAGGCACATGAGAAAATCATCACATTTTATCTTTCCAAATAGAAAATAGAATTTCTAATCTAAATGTATGCCAAAGTTTTAGAAAAGGAAATGGAAGACTAGGGTTATCTCCCAGAAGAACCATATGCCAAGCAAATATTTGTGGGTGAAATGTAGCAAAAAAATCATGAATCCAAACCCAATAATTTTGAGACCTACAATAGGACCAAAACAAGTGGAGGAGGACTCAGACTAGCCACAAAAGGGACAATGAGGATTTGGAATGCCCAAGCAATGAAGACAAGAACCTAAAGGAAAGCATTGGAAAAGAATACACCAATGAAAATATGATATTTTGATTTCAATGATAGTAGACTATATAGTAATGAAACACAACCTCCAAGAGGATTGAGTGGAATGTAAATGCAACCTCAAGTTCAAAATGTCCACCATATGCAAGTGAAAAGATAACAAGAGATATCCCTATCAAGGTATATACCTTTGGAAAGTTGTTTCTAGGTACCATTTCGAGAGTGTCCTTCTAGGTTCAAAGGGACATTGTAGACCTAGAAAAAAGTTCTATGGGGGTCCAGATTGATGACAACCAATTACGTTCTATTTTATGCCATATTTAAGCTTATTTCATATGCCTTTATATAAATTCACAAATTTCATTTCCATTCCATATCCTATCATTTTATCATTTCTATGTTTCATATGATCTAATATATATAACTAATATTTAATAGAGTTTTTATATAAAATATGTGATAATAAAAGTAGAATGTGTTTAATAATATTTCTTATGACATGCCAAGAGAAATATATGGTAGAATTTTGGTATAAAAATCAAAACATCATGTCACCATCTTGATTGCAACTCTTTATTCTATGATGCCATGGAGGACTTTGTTCTTTGTTCACATTTCAACTTCCAGTTGAATGCCTCTTCCAACATAATTAATGGAATATGTAGTAATGAATGAAATGATGAAGAGTCTACATGATAATTATCATGGTATCCACATGCATCCTTTTCTACAGCTCTTTCTTCCACCTTCCATTCAATCAACATAGAAACATTCTCTACATTTTGGTGATTTTCTATTATACTCTTAGCAACAAATCAATAGTATATTTTAAGAAATTTGTTGTGCAATGTCAGCCATAGGCCACACAAATACCCACACATATCGAATTGGTTTTAAATATTAAAGGGGTGGCTAAAATTATGCATGTTACTATAAATAAGAGTGGTGGAAATCATTTTAAAGGTTTCCATAATACTTCATAAATATTGTTAATATCTTCTATGTTTGGTGAATTAGTTTAAGACTGTAAACCGTAAGTTTCAAAATAGATATTTTGTTTTCTATGTAAAAGATGTAAAAGCTAACTTATGTAATAAACATGGGAATTAGAAAATAATATAATATCATCATTATTTTACACTCAGCTGAGTCTACAAGTTCTCTGATCACTTTCTTCGGCTAGTTTCTAGGAGGAAGGGCACCCACTCCTTAGCTATTGAATGTACATAACATATTTTACATATTTTTGTAAGTTGTACATGATTTAATAATTTATGTTTTATATTATTTCAAATTGGTATTTCAATGTGTTTTAATTGTTCATTTTCTATCACATTTTAGATTAGTATTCAAATATTACAAGCTTGATTATTTGTATTCATAATTCATTCTTGTGCTTCATGTTTAATCATTAATAATTACGTTAGCTATATTATTGTGTTTCCTTTAGAATTTTTATAATTTATGTAGCTTTTATTTAATTTTAATTAAATTCTAGGTTTACAACTAATTTTGTGGTTTGTGTTTGTTTCAAATATTAGATGTAATTTTTGTAAACTTCTTATTGCATTTCTTTGGTCAAGCCCTAGTGGAAAGATTGGAAGTGGTATTCTTGGACTCCTCTCACTAATTACAAGCCCAACATGGGTTATGCTTGTTTGGTGCCCCATCTGCCGATGGTTGACGCTTTGAATCATTGATGGCAGTTGTCTTCTTCCCAAAAGACTTGGTAGTTATGTTTCCTTACTATTTGGTCTATTATAGAGCCAAAAATTGCACACTTTTCCTAGTGTGTGCTCTTTCAAGGCCTTCCCCTAGGTGCCAGGCTCTGACATTTAGGAATGCTTGATCCTAGATGCCCTTCCTGTGGTCTCCCTATGACTTTCATGCATCATTTTTTATTTTGTCACCGAGCTCAACATTACTCCAGAGCTAGATTCATATTTTTTAAAGCCTTTTCGACCATTTCCCTCTTCCCAACATATGATTTTACTAGGTGACTCACCTAGGATGCCTTCAAGATTTATCCAAATTTGGCATGCTTTTAGGATGGTAATTCTTTTCACTATTTTGAAGGAAAGGATTTTTATTCTTTTCACTCAAAACTATTTTGAAATAAATGTTTTTGATTAAGTAAAACAAGTTTTACAAGGTTCCTAAAACCCACAGCCAAAAAAAAGAGGCGATCAAAATTATATAAAGAAGTTTGAGCAAGACAACCATGAAATAGGCCACAAGCTGGCCTAAGACACTAAAACCACAACAGAATAGAACTAATCAAATTTTTATGATTCCCTTGGTACTTTGGAGTCTTTCCTTGTCAAGGACATCCTTAACTTCACTTGGAATATCTTCGCCTTGTTGCCATATCTTCTTAGCATCCTTCATGATAGCCAGGTTGGAAAACCAATCAGCAACACTATTGCCTTCCCTGTACACATGAGAAATGTACACCTTTTCAAAAGAATAAAGAATTGTGTGAGTTTCTTTGATCATATTGGATATTGTCCAAGATGGAGAGTGAATGAGGTTTAAGTAGTTGATAATGTTCATCGAGTCTTCTTCGAGCTAGAGCTTCTTTACCCCAATTTCCTCGACAAGTTTGGTGACTTGGAGAGCCGCACAAGCTTCAGCAAAGTGGATGGATTGAGAGCCTATAGGTAAAATGAGAGCCACAAGGCCAAAACCAAAGTTGTTTCTGATTATCCCTCCACTGTGAGATTGGCCAGGGTTCCATTTGGTAGCTCTATCGAAGGTGGCTTTCACCCAGCTAGTCAGAGGATAGCTCTAGATACATTTATGTCTTTTCTCCTGGGTCTCTTCCTGAGCCTTTCCTACAAGATCATTAGTTCTTCTGCAATAGAAATAGTTTTCCTTAACAGCATGTTGGATTTTTTCAAAAATTATTTTAGCGGGAGAGGAGCAATCATGGAAAATGTGATTGTTGCACTCTTTCCAAACTCCCTAATAGAGGTGAGGAAGGATCTAGGTGCAAAATAACTAGAGGTTTGGGTTAAACATTTTGAAAGCCCATTGAGAAAAGAGATCATGGAAAGATAGGGGAAAACACCAAGATAAGTCTAGGGCCAAGAAAAGACATTTCCACATGTTACTTACAAAAGAGAAATGAATAAATAATGATCCACCATTTCTTCTTGACATCTGAAGAGAACACACCTGTTGGGGATTTGGAATCCACACTTGATAAGATTATAAATTGTGAGGATACAGTTCTGGAGTAGGAGCTAGAAGAAAACATTGATTTTGGGTGTAAGTCATGGAATCCAAGCTTTAGCCCATAGCAGATTAGATTCTTGGGTTTGAGGTATCTGCATGGAATAGGTAGAGGCCATAGTGTAGATACCATCTGTAGAGTCTTCCCAAATAATCTCATCCTCAGTAGAAGAGAGAGAGACCACATTGAGGACTTTCATCAGAGGGATCAGATCCTGAGAGATCTGGGAGAGATCCACCCAATTGTCATCCCTTCAGTAGTTGCTAACTTGGGGCCTGTAAGTTTGGGTGCAGACATGTCTCCAGGCATAGAAGGTCTCATATTCTCTCAAATAGCCCATCTAGAGCCATTTGTCATTCTAGAAGTTGATAGATTGTCCATTTCCAATCTTCCATTTGGCTTTGGATTCAGCCAACTCCTTAGCACTGAGGAGACCATTCCATATTATAGATCCTTTCGATGAATCTGTCTCTTTAAGAAAGTGATTTATTGAGTTGTGCATTAGGTATTTTTCTTCAATGGTGTCCCGCCACTCACCTTTGTTGCTGAAGATTCTCCATATCTATTTGTCTTAAAGAGCATTGTTGAATAGTCTTAAATTCTTTATTCCAAGGCCACCATCTTTTTTAGGGGTGAAAAAATTTCTCCCAGGCAATAAGAGGGATATGTTTCTGTTCCTCTATGCTGGACCAAAGGAATCTTCTCTATATTCTCTCAATAACCTCTACAACTTTAGTAGGGATGGAGAAGAGGCTGAGAGCATAGGTTGGGAGGTTTTGTAAAGTAGATTTGACCAGTTGAATCTTTCCTGCGTGACTGAGGGAGACCCCTTTCCAACCAGCAAGCTTCATGTTGAATCTGTCTATTATTTTATTCTAGAAGGCTTCCAAAGGTTTGATGCTTAAGGACAGGCCCAGATAAGAAGATGAAAAAATGTTAATACTGCATCCCAAAATGTTGGCTATTTTCCTCTGTCTTCCCTCTAGGGTGTTGACAAAGAAGATGGAGCTTTTATTCCAATTAATGGATTGACCAGTAGCTCTAATGTATTGATTTAGAAGATCCTTCACCACTTTTGCTTCTCCCACCAAAGCCTCTCCACTAAGGATGGTGTCAATCATGAATTTCTCTTGCGAGAAAACATTGTTACCTAAGGAGGGGTTGATGCCTTTCAAGTTCTCCTCACTTTTTGAAGTAGAGATGAGTCTTCCCAGGCACTCAGCGAGGATAATGAAAAGAATTGGGGAAAGGGGGTCCCCTTGACTTAGGCCCCTGGATGGCTTGAAAAAGGAGGACGGGGAACTATTAATCACTATCGCCAGAGAAGGAGTAGAGATAATTTGATGGAGAATCTTGTAAGTATAGGAGTTAAATCCAAAAGCTTCAAGAACACAGAGAAGAAACTACTAGTCTACCATATCATAAGCCTTGGAGAGATCAAGCTTGAGAAGAAATCATTCCCTTTTCCCAGCTTTTAAGGAGTGAATAACTTCATGCACCATCATAATGGAATCTATCTGGCACAAAACCTGATTGCTGCTGTGAGATAAGGGAGGGGACGACTTTGAGAATCCTGGAAGTTATGACCTTTGAAATTTTGAAATCAATGTTTCTATGTACATTAAATCCTATATATTTGTAATAATGTAATGATGTAGATTCAAGTACAGGCCGATAAAGTGGCTCATGAAGTGGCCCATTTGTAGGAGTTGTTGCACCATTGGGGCAATGCCCCATACATGGTTTTGAAAGTACTAGTAGACACTCTTTCCATTGATCACACTCCACCCTATGACCATCGCCATGGCCGAAGGTCTTCTGCTTGACACTCTTGGACCCCCAGGTCTCAAGAACCTTTCCGCTCTACCAACAACATAGACAATTGGTGGCACCACTTGACTTCCCCTCCTTACTAGTGTTTGGCCATTGGTTGACCTAGTTTTGTTGCTCCCTCTTCTATTGCTACTAGCTAGCCTCTAGCGAATGTTTTTGATAAAGTTCCTCGCCTAGCTCTTTCTATATCTCCCAAATAGTACGAAGAAGAAAAAAAGATGATGATGGATGGTCTATTCATGACCGGCTTCTAGGCTCTAATGTGCGGGGAAACCCTAAATACAAGGATCCTTCTCCCTCAGTTGTGACTACTCTTTCTTCGTAAGGGCTTATATTGTTTATTTTTTTATGAATAGTTGATGTATATTACTGTTTCCATGTGACTCTTGTTGGGTGATTTTGTATCCTCTATATCATTTTTTTGTGGATAGTGTACTTATACTTTTTAATTAATCAAAAGGCCTTTATTCATAAAAAAAATTATAAGTATTTATTAATAAAAAAATATATTATAAAAATTATAAAAGTTTTGTTGATAGTAGCTAGTTTTTCAATTGATCATGAGTAAGAGTTAAAATATAAATTTTCATTATAAGAATCAATTATCTAATAGTTCCTTTTAATACAATATCAATTTTATTTCTATGTAATGTTAGACAAAAAAATCCATATTTGTATAAATATATTCATGGTTCTTACCATGGTTATGAGTTTAGCGTAGGTAGAGGAGAGAATTTTTTTTCCTTACAAGGCATAAACATTGTACATGATTTCAAAAAAAAAAAAAAAAGATGCTTGAAAATGATTTATTTTTAAAAGTATTCAAAATAAATAATTTTTTTCCCAAAATTAGAGGTTTTAAAATCATTCACATGTTTCAAGTGGTAAGATATAATCATTAGTGTGCTTTGTATAAAGGATAAATGATTATGTAAGGTGAGAATCTAATTATATGTAATTAAAAATGTGAAAATTTTAAGATAAAACTTTCTAGAAAGGGGGTTAGAATTGGCAATCATCACAAAAAAATTCAATAGAAAAGTTAGGGCTATTCAAATTTGGACAAGGAACATTTTAATTTAACATTGATTTAATAGTTATACTAAAGAGGCAAAATTTGAGATAAAAGTTGAATTACTTATTGATGATCATGATGATTATCCAAAATACTAGAGATAAGTCTTAAAAGATAGTATCGAGAAAATGTCAACTAGCGTGAATATAGAGTAAAAATTTATTAATGAATAGATGTTTTATTATGAATTTTATGTAGGAGCATCTTTGGGCACGTAGGGAGAGACCTAGTGTCTTAGATTTTTAAACAATAGTTAGAAGTTGAAAAGACACACTTTTCAAGGAACCAATTAGAGAAGCATATGTATTTCAAAAGTTATCTTTCTATTTTAAACAAATGTGCAATAAAGAGAGGAAGACACAACATCAAATTGAAGGAGAGGAAAGGAAAAGTCTACCAAAATAGAGATAAAGAGGAAAAGTGTGTTGAAAGGGAGATGAGATAATATAGAAAATGAAGAATTTTTAATATATCTACAAATTTTAAAGTTTTAATTTATCTGATGTTAATAAAAATGTTGACTCTAGCTTAGTGGTGTTGGCAAAGAAAAAAAGTGAGCTTGTATTCTAACAGATGGATATGGGGTATTTTATTATATGAAGTAAAAAAAAAACTTATTTCTTTGTAGGTTCTTTTCATTGTCTAATAGTGTTCCTCTTATTTGAAAAGTTGAAGTTGTGTCGTGGGTGTGATCTGCATTAAAATTTAACAAAAAAGCTAAACATTCCAAATGAAACAAACGTTATATGATTGAACCATCTTCAATAATCCATTCCATTTTGAAAAAAAAAATATGATATATACATTAAAGATAAGTGAATAAAAAAATATTTGAAATGCTTTCTATTTTAGTTTATAAATTGATCTCTGATATAATCAAATTATAGAATGTAGTCCAAGAAACTATATGGACTTAAATAATCATGTAAATTGCCTAAGTTAAGGTAGAGCCATGCAACCTTCAACATCTCCTTGACCAACATTTTTGTCTTAGAACAATCTCCTAGAAAAACCTAAAAATATATTATTAAAATAATTAACTCAATTAACAACTTTAACTACATTAAAAGGGAATATACTTAGAAACACTATTTATTCTAGAAGTCACAATACCCTGACACATGTAGTAGTGATAAGGATTAGCAATATAGAAAAGCTATATATTTTAATAAAAATAATTTAATTATATTTAGTTCATATTAAATAAGATAATTCTCTTGTTATTTCCATCTAGAAGGAAAGAAAATCTATGTTGATATATTCAATCATGCATAATACATCTTTATTATCATATTTATTCAATATTATAATGACACAATGTTAAATCAAAGTCTAATGATACTCTAAAGTGCCTATGTTGATGAATTTATCCATATACTATTATTATCAAACACTAACATAATCCTATCCTTTCTCTATAAAAAAAGCTACATAAGATGTTAAAAAAAAAATTCCCATATATAATTGCATAACATTAACAATAAAATTGTCCATAGCATCGAGACATTCTATTACATACAAAATCTATCGCAATGAATCAGCTTGGATACATTCATTTCTGGCGCTAGCTACTTCCAGACAGAATGCACCAAAGACAAAAAAAAGTTCCCTTTTTTGAAATTTAGTCAACCGTAGATTTTCTGATATGGTAGAACCAGAACATTTCATATGACACCATATTTTGCATTATACTAATAAAATAATAAAATAAATTGTCATAGTATTTTTCTAGACAAATATTTTTAAATTTATTCGAGAAATCTCTGGTTACGGTCTCTATCGGTCAAATACAGAAGGTGACGAGGCTGCACAAGGAAGGACGAAAAAGAGTCAATGCGACACCTACGATCAAACAATAAACTGCAGATATTCACACCCGTTGAACAATGACAAACGCGGATTTGAAGGGAAGATTTTACATTTGAATTAGTAAAAAAGATCGGAATTGTTCAGGGTCGCACATGCGACTGAAATCTTGAGTGGCTCTTTTTTGAATTACAATATTCAACTATTATGATCGTCTATGTGTATCATCTCTATAAATATGAGCTGCTTTATAAGGGTTATATTTAACCCTCTCTCGTACAATTCAACCAAAACCATCTTTTGTTTCTGCCGAAGATTTTACATTTGTTATAAACAACTTTCTGACTAATTCAACCATTCAACCATTCCGATCATTTATCAGTTATACACAATCTTCATCTCTTCTCTCCCAAAATATATTATATTCCACTGCTTTTAATCAACTGGTCTTCTGCTTCTGGCGAGTTATTCATTTGTAACGTAAATGTATTCGTTTGCGAGAAAAAGCTCTCCAGCAGTGAAAATGGCGGGATCAACGCTTATGAAAATTATGATAGTTCTTTTTCTGACCATTCTGTCTGCCCTGCAAGTTTCTGCTCAATATAAATTTAAGACCGATGTAAATAGTGATGCAAACAGTAACCTCAACACAGCAAGCTATAATCACTATCAAGTTGTGGACATCTTACGTTCTTGCAAGGATTGCAGAGGCCATATAAAAGATCCAAAGTGCTGCAAATACTAAAACTGTGCTGCATATATATGGGGTCTACAATTCATGAGCATCAGGTGCAGGGAGTCCAATGACCTAATTCATATGCAAAATGTATTCGTACTATCCCCTTCTGAGTTTCATTGAGAAAATAGTGCCTTAAACCTATTCTTTACATGGAAATTTCGTTGATTTAAAAAATAAACTGATACTCAAAATTAAAATTATTGATTTAAGCAATGTAACTAGATCATTAAAATTATAAAAATATTCTTGATTGTAACTAAATCATTAAAGTTGGTCATTAAAGTAAAGGTATCAATATTCATCATAATAATTTTAATTAATGGTTCAGGAAAATATAATGACCATTTTATTTGAGACGTGTAGAGTAAAACAAATACAAGACACTCATTTTCTTAAAAATATCTTTGTGGTTTTCCATAATGGAGCATTGATCTTAGAGAGAGAAGAGGTTCTTTTATATAAAGCATGGGAAAGATACAACTTTTCAAACAATAAATTAATATTCAAATATATATATTATTTATAATTAATAGGTTTGATGGTTGAAGATAAATGTTTCTATACTAGGATTTAAAATCATTCTTATTTGAAAGTAATATTTTGAATATATTTGAAGCATTTTTTTCAAACAATTTAAAACAAAAAATATATATTAATATCAAAATATTAGTATAGGACTTAAGAGAATTCTTGTTTGAAAGTAGTATGTTGAATTTGGACCTTTTCCTTTTACCTCTCAATTATTTTTATAAAATTATCATTTAAGTTATAAAAAAGAAAATATTAATCTCACTATTTAGCAATAATATCTTGATATTTGATAAATTAAATCTAAATAAATCTTTTATCCAAGTAGAGTAGCATGAAGATGGATCAAGAATAATTTTCAAGTGTATTTTGGTTAGTAGGAGATAACCAAATAGTGCACTACTAAAGGATAAGTTATGAGGCCCTTAGACATAACCTAGAGCCTCAATCAATCATAAAATTGGTCATGTCTTCTCAAAATATTGGTAGGCATGTTCCAAACATGAAATGTTGGTGAAATGAATCATAGGCCAATCAATACAAACTAAAGATCCCACTTCTTATCATAATAGTAGAACACAAATAGGCCTAGCAATCGTCCTAGAAGAAGAGATTGGCACAAGCATTTTCTTCCTTTATTGTAAAAAAAATTTTTGTGAAGACTATGTATGTGAACTAGGTTAACTAATAAAAAATGGTTGAATTTATTATTAACAAATATATAATACCAAATGAAGAAGCTTAAATAGTAATGGAAATCTGGTATCAAGATACATAGAGGAATCTATATCTAAAATATTGAGAAAACTGTGTAGGATAGGGGTATTGGACATCCTATTTTGGATTTGTTTGGAGATTTGAAAGGAAAATATAAATGCAATCAAGAAGCCCTTTCTCTACTACAAATATATAGGTTAGAATGGAAGGTCAAAGGTATTGGATACCCTAATATAACACCTTTCATGTCTTCAAAGATTATCATAATGTTTTCCAATATGGTAATCTTCTATAATTCTCTCATTGTTTGATCTACATAGGTATATGCATAAAAATAAGAAATGTTGTTATACCATTCTAGTGATTTCCTACGTCAAACCCAATATTAGTATTTCCACTTCCACAATAAGAGGTGAGATTTATATGTGTTCCCATATAAGGAGTAATTTTTAAAAAGTAATGAAATGGTGGACTGACAAGATATTACGTCAAGTATGAAACCATTTCATGAAATATAACACAAGGCTTGATGTATTAAGTTATGAAATGGAACATGTTACTACATTCTTTTAACGGGATGAAACACTATATGGTTTAACATTATTTTTTTAGTAGATTGATTGGTAAACTCTTAGTAAGATCCCTTAAAATATTTCTTGAGAATATTAGACCTTTGAACTGAGAGATCAAGTTGTATTTCAATGAAGCTTACACCTTTTCAAAATAAATATTTAGGGAAGGATAATAAACCAAGGAAACTATTTGGAAGATTTATTTTTATTCTTTAGGAGTTGATCTTTTTCCTTCTTGAACAAGGATACTAGACATACTTTTCTTGGAAAAGTGATCGATGAAAAATATTAGGAATGGGAAAAGGAAAAAGGTTTCACAATAGTGATTGTAAACCTAGGCAAAATCATGTATTGGTTAGACACATCATCCAAATCCAATAAAACCTAGTATAAAATTGTTAATGTCCACAATTTACAAAACTATAATACCATGAACAAGGTTATTATTATAGGGAAAAATACATAATTACATATAAATATAATCCCCTAAATAAAATATAAGACTAGCTCATAAAGACAAGAGTATTTTTTTACTTACCAATAAGAATTTTATCATACCACAATATTATTGGTATGAAAATGTAATGCCCTAAATATAACTCAAGATTACATCATAAATATAGGAATGTCTTTTTTCATTTACCAATAATACATGCATTATACCACCATATCATGATAAATATTTTGTGTGCATTATTTTGATTGATTCAGTAGGGAAAGGACCCTTATCCTAGAACATACAATTTAGCACATTACAAAAAATCTCAATCCATTACAACCTGATGACTAAGAACCATTTTGCAGCATAATCAACCAAAAATCCAAAACATAGCAAAAGAAACAACATATTCACATACCAACTACTATCAATATAGTATTTAGAGTTTATAACAAAATTAAAACCCATATTATTACAAGATTTTTTAACCATCGACTTAAATAATGAGAATGTCTTAGCTTACAAGCTATAAGTATAAAAATAAAAAGCTAAATAGTTCTTAAAAGTGAAAAAACATAAACATCGTAATGTTAGGAATAATAGTCCACCAATATAACTAAGAGGGGTTGGTGAATCAAATGTATGATAGATTATTAAACTTTAAACTTTGAATAGAAAAAATATCAAATCAAATGAACACAATGAATGCCAACACAATAACATAGTATTTGTTGTCAAGGAAACCCTGTTAAAGGGAAAACCATGGTGGGAATTAACACCCACTAATGATGTACTGAAAGTATAGTATCCTTGTTAGAAGATCTAGCCCTGTTAGGAGTCAAGAAAATAAGGTAGACTCTCTTCCCAAAGAAGGTTATGTCCACCTTAAGAACTCATTGTTCGCAACACAAGTGTACATAAAGAAATACACAATCTTTGAATTGTCTGATAGCAACTGTCTTTTCTTGATTAGTTTGAATAAAGTATATAAGATATTCTCTTCTCTACATCCAATAGAATCAAGCTCACAACTTCCACAAACCTCTTTTACATCACATCAATTCTGCCATGTCTTTTCAAAAGAAAAGATCTTACATATATATCCTATTATAAAATAAATGATCAGGTTGGTCAATTAGGCTTTCCTAATATACAAATAATTACATAACTCCTTGCTAAGATACACACGGTATCTAAAACAAGTATACAAAAATTATAATTCAATAATTAAGGACTAGCATCCATAATTCATTCTCACCATTCATGATACATGCTATAACTCTCAAGTTAGCTTCCAAATAGGTCATCTCCAGAACACATGCCACAACTGATGTCATCCTTCTTTCCGTACCTTGTGGAGATTAGAGAACATTCTTTAGTATCCCATCTGTCATCACTTAAGCTTGCATACATTGAATCGTCATCACCTATATACCCAAAACTTGGAGACTTACTCTATCAACTTCTACTATCACTGTCCAGTAACCAATCTTCACAAAATCTTTTTTTAACTCAGCCAATATATAATATTATATCATGCGATCTTAGATATAAGATAACAATGCCTTCATATACACACAACTGACAAATGACTCCACACATTTTGAATAATCCGTAGACAGTAATAACTAGCTTGTTCTCTTCATAGAAACATATGTTGATTTTAGTCACAAAAAATGAATGATAATAGTAGTAATTCCAACATCACTCAACGTAGTGATTAAGCATATTATATGTAACCAAAAATCTCCCCAATGCATTAGCAATATCCAAAAATCTCCTCCTTTGGCATTGATGGAAATATATGGGAAAATCCATCAACACAAAAGTATTCTCTCAGTACCTTTACCACATAGTCTCTTTACCGCAAGATTTTCACATAGTTTCTTTCCCCCTTTGAAAATTATGGAAAAGGGTGTCATAATACATCAACTTTCTTCAACAACTATATTCAATGATCACTCCCCCTGAGGAGTAGATCCACACATCAAGTCTAGAATATGACAAGGCTTTGAAAACCTCAAGACTGATGCATCCCTGCATCATTTAATTCTGACTAGGAGGGGCCTACACCCCAAGAATACCTCTGAGATACTCAAAGGAAACTTTTGGAAATGGCTTTGTAAAGATATCTACTAGCTATTCCTTTGTGCTAATGTATTCTAATCATATTTCCTTCTCAACTACCTTATCTCTAAAGAAGTGCTCTACTTGATAAAAATATGCTTAGTTTTAGAGTGCATCATAGGATTCTTTGACATATTTACTGTACTAGTGTTATCACAATGGATAACCAATGGTTCATCAAATTTTATTCCAATATCTTTTAGCATTTGTTTCATCCAAACAATTTGAATGCAGTTAATAGCAGCAACAACATACTCTGATTCTGCAGTAGATTGAGCTATACAATCTTTCTTTTTACTTCACCATGAAACCAACTTTTTCTCAAGGAAAAGTGCACCTCCACTAGTACTCTTCCTATCATCAATATTTCCTTCCCAATCAGCATCAGTATAAGCATGAAGTTCAAAGGCATCATTTCTATCATACCATAAGCCATATTCCATTGTTCCTTTCAGATATCTAAATATCCTTTTCACAATAGCTAGGTGTGTCTCTTTAGGTTCTTCTTGATATCTAGCCACAATTCCAACAACATTAGCAATATCTGGTCTTGTGTGAGTCAGATATTGTAATCCCTTATCCATTAATTTATACTTGGTTCGGAAAACATAGTTTGTCTCATCATTATTTTATAGTTTATGACCAATCACCATTGGTGTACCAACTAGTTTACAATCTTCCATTCCAAACGTTTTCAACATTTCTTTAAGATACTTAATCTGTGAAATAAAAGTCCCATTCTTGTTCTAATTTATTTGTTGTCCTAGAAATAATTTCATTTCGCCTATCATGGATATCTCAAATTCATTTTCTATCTCTTTAGAAATTTTCTTACACATTTCATCATTGCCTCCAAAGATAATATCATCAACAAAAACTTCTATTATTAGAATTCCATCTTCACTAGCTCTTAAATACAAGTTACTATCAGCATTATCTTTTTTGAACCCAAGGTGAAGTAATTATTTGCCTAACCTTGCATACTAAGCCCTTGGAGCTTGCTTCAATCCATGTAGTGCCTTCTTCAACTTGGATACCATGTCTTCATCTGTCGATAGAGGAAATCCATCAAGTTGTTCTATATTAACTTCTTCTACAAGATCCCCATTTAAGAATGCAGATTTCACATCCATCTAATATACCTTGATGTCTTTATGTGCAGCATAAACCAAAAATAATTTCACATCTTCTATCCTAACAATAGGAGAAAATGTATCTTAAAAATCTATGCCTTCTTGTTGTGAATAACCTTTACATACCAATCTTACTTTGTTTCTTACAACAATCCCTTCTTCATTCATTTTGTTTCTGAAAACCCTCTTAGTTCCTATTACATTTTTGTCTTTAGGTCTAGGAACCAATTCCCAAGTGTTATTTTTCTTTACCTGGTCTAATTCTTCCTTTATAGCTTTGATCCAAGATTTATCTCTACAAGCTTCATCTGTAGTTTTTGGTTCAACTTGAGAAATCAAACAAATTTATTCCCTTGTCTTTGATCTAGTCATTACTCCTTTACATACATTGCCAATAATTTGATTTTCAGGATGCTTTTTCTTTACATACCTTAGAGTCTTAGGAATCTCAGTAGCCTCATTTGTATCATCATCACAAGACTCATTTTTGCATTCAGTCTCAACAAGTTCTTCTTCTTTTGTAGTAGCAGCCTCCTTGATCTCTGTATTCTCATTACAATCATGTGCATTCTCTCTTTTTTCTGAAACTTTTCATCTATCTTCACATTGTTACTTTCAATCATCTTCCTTAATCTCAGGTTAAAAAATTTGTAATCCTTTCTTTTAGTAGAATAACCAAGGAAAATTCCTTCATCACTTCTAACATCAAATTTTCCAATCTCATCATCTATTTTAATGTAGCATTTACTACCAAATATTCTAAAATATTTTATACTTGGCAGATGTTTAAACCACAATTCATAAGGAATCTTACTTGTACCCTCTCTAATTTGAATTATGTCCAATGTGTACACTATTGTTCCAACAACTTCTCTCCAATGCACATGAGATATATTTCCTTCAAGAAACATTGTTCTAGTAGCATCTAGTATTGTTATGTTTCTTCACTCTACTATCCCATTTTTCTTTGGAGTCCTAGGAGCAGATGTTTGCCTTTTTATTCCATGCTCTTTGCAATATGGATTGAATAGATCTGAAGTAAACTCTCCACCTCTATCTAATCTCAAACATTTTATCTTTAAGCCTGATTCATTTTCTACTTTTCTTTGAATATCTTGAATTTGTCAAATGCTTCTAGTCTTTTTTCAAGTAAGTGATCCACATCATTCTAGAAAAGTCATCAACAAATAGTATAAAATACCTTTCACCATAGTATGATCTTGTCCTTGTAGGTCCATATAGGTTTGTATGTACTAGATCCAACTTTCCTCTTGTTGTATATGATTTACTTTTATAACTGCTTCTAGTCTATTTTCCCAGAACACATTCTCTACATACGGTGTTAGATGGTTTCACAATGTTTAGTAGGTCTCTTACTACATTAGTCAATCTTGCCTTCACAATATTATCAAAATTAATATGAAAAAATCTTTTGTGCCATAACCAACTGTCATGTACCTTCACAAAAATAAAAGAAGCTCCAGATATATTTAACTTAAATACATTACCTCTAGATTTAGTACCAGTTGCAATCAAGTTTCCTATCTTACCTCTAATAAAACATTTCCCATCAATGACCTTTAATTGATATCCCATATCCATCAACTGTCCAACACTCAACAATTTATGCTTAAGTCCATCAACAAGTAGTAAATTGTCAATATTAGTCCTTCCATCCAAAGTAATAGATCCTACTCCTATGATAGGTTTAGGAACATTGTCTCTAAATCTTACAACACCACCATCATATTTCATTAGTTTAATAAAATTATTTTTGTCTCTAGTTATATGATGTGAGAAACCACTGTCTATAACCCATTCAAATTTCTTGTCAACATGTGATACTAAAGCTTTTTCCTCATGTACTAGTTTTTCATCTTTAATAGCTATAAATCCAATCTCTTCATAATCCAAATCATCATCATCAGAAATACCTTCACTATCATAATAACATTCCTTATCATTTGAATACTTAGGCTTGAAAAACTTAGGTTTGTGCTTAGGAATTCTTGTACGATACCTAGATGCAAAGTGTCCTATCTTATTTCATGAAAAACATTTCAAAGGTAAGTTTCCTTAAAATTTACCCTTACCTCTCATTTCTCTTCTAGTAATTAGTGCAACAAGTTCATCTAGCTTTCTTTCTTCTTATTGTATCTATTCCCATTCATCAACATATTCACCAAGCTCTTCTTTTATGTTCTCACTGTTGTTGCTTGGAAGTGTGGACATTATCATCATGTGTGTATATGCTTTAAATGTTGTTTCAACTTTAGGTACAAAATCTCCCATTTTTACAGCTTCAAAGGTAGTTAGCTTTGCAATCAACATTTCTCTGCTAAAGTTTGGACTCAAAGGTATAATTTCTTCAATAGACTAAACTTTGGTCTTGTAGACTGGTGTCAATGATTTAAGGATCTTTGCAATGACTTCTTCCCCTTCATTTGTACCTCCAAAATTTCTGATTCCAATCACAACCTCTATAACTCTTTGTACATAAGCTCTAATTTTTTTATCATACTTAATTTGTAGCTTCTCCATCCTTGTTTTCTAGTTCTGTAACTTTTCTTGCTTGGTAAACTTGTGTCCTTCATACAATGCTTCTAATCTTGTCCAAATCTTACATGTCAAATCCAGATCTTTAACTTCAATAAATTCTCCTTCAGAGATTGCACTGATCAATGCTTCCCTTGTGACCAAGTTATATGAAAATATCTTATTTTCATCATCAGTAGCTTTTCCCAATTCATCCCAAGCCTTCATAGCCACCCAATTGTTTGTAATGATCTAGTAGTCAATGCCTGAACATAGAAAATGAGTTCGCATCTTGTTCTTCCAACTGTCAAAGTTTTTAGGATCAAAATTTGGACTATCCTTCCTATAGAACGCCATCTCCAAGATCACCTCAAGTTGTTAAGCTTTCTCTCTAAGGACCAATAGTTGTGATACCAATTGTTAGGAATAATAGTCCACCAACACAACTAAGAGGGGGTGGTAAATCATTATATGATAGATTATTAAACTTTAAACTTTGAATACCAACAATATCAAATCAAATGAACACAATGAATGCCAACACAATAACACAATATTTGTTGTCGAGGAAACCCTATTAAAGGTAAAATGCCAGTGGGAATTAACACCCACCAATGATGTACTAAGAGTATAGTATCATTGTAAGAAGATCTAGCCCTATTAGGAGATGATTAAAACATTATAGTACATAGTCCATGTTAGAGGATAGGCCCTATTAGGAGTCAAGAAAATAAGGTAGGCTCACTGCCTATGTCTGGACCTTTAGAATTCACTGTTTGCAACACAGGTGTATATAAAGAAATACACAATCTTTGAGTTGTCCCATAGAAACTATCTTTGCTTGATTAGTTCCAATGAAGTATATAAGATATTCTCTACTCTACATCCATCATACTCAAGCTTGCAACTTCCACAATCCTCTTTTACATCACATCAATTATGCCATGTCTTTTCAAAAGAAAAGATCTTACATTTATACCCTATTACAAAATAAATGATTAGGTTGGCCAATTAGGCTTTCCTAATATACAAATAATTAAACAACTCCTTGCTAAGATACACATGGTATCTAAAAGATGTATACAACAATTACAATTCAATAATTAAGGACCGAAATCCATAATTCATTCTTTCCATTCATGATACATGCTACAAATCTCATGTCAACTTCCAAATAGGTCATCTCTAGAACACACGCCACAAATAATGTCATCCAACTTTTCATACCTTGCGGAGATCAATGAACATTCTTCAGTACCCTATCTATCATCCCTTATGCTTACATATACTGAATCCTCATCTCATATAAGATATACCCAAAACTCAGAGACTTACGAGCTATCAACTTCCACTATCACTGTCCAGTAATCAATCTTCACCAAATCTTCTGTAACTTAGCCAATATGCAATATTACATGTCATGCAATCTTAGATATAAGATCACAACACCTTCCTATACACACAAGTGACTTTGCACATTCTGAATAATTTGCACAGTATCCGTACATTGTAATAACCATCTTGTTCTCTTCATAGAAACATATGTTGACATCAGTGATAGAACATGAATGACAACATTAGTAATTATAGCATCACTCAGCGTAGTGATTAAACATATTAAATATAACCAACAATCTCCCCAATGCATTAGCAATATCCAACATGTAAAAGCTAGGACTTTGTTGATCATGAACCAAAGGCTAACTACCTTATCTTGAGTGGCCTTAACTAGTGTAAATTGCTAAAGTGTAACAATGAAAAACATAATCAGCTATTTCTACACTCAAAATAATATATTGATAAGGTTTCTTAGAATTTTTTATTTCTTTATTTTTATACTAGATTTAAATTTTGATATTAATATGAGTGGTAAAAAATACTAGAATAATTAGGAGAAAACTTGCAATGTAGTGTAAAGAACTTTTAGAAATTTGATAATACATTAAGCATTTTTTTACAATTCAAATTTAAATGTAAAAAAAACCTACAACATAATAAATAAAAAACTAATTTCAATTGTAATTTTAATATTAAATTTCTATCTTTATCCTAAAAGTAATTTATAATTTTTTGGAAAATTATAATAAATGTAATGAAGAATATTATAAATGAATAAATTTAAGATAATATTTTGATACCCCTTTAAGAGAACAAATCAATATGCTAATTATTTAAAATATATCCCTAGTTCTCAAATTTGATGTGTACATGGTCCACCTCCTTTTTAAATCTATATTTATAATTTATTATATCATAATATAATTTTAATGTCCACTAATAATATTTTCATTCAGTGAAAGAAAAAATATTATAAAATAACATTTAACTCCTTAAGAAATCCTCATAACAACAACAAAAACAACAACAACAACAATAATGGATGTCCCTAGTCAATTGGGATACTGTCTGTCTCCCAAAAAGTTGGGGTGGTTTGGGCCCGAGGAGAATTGGCTTGATGAATAGGGCCCTTACCACAAAATTGGCCTGGAAACTCATAGAAAGGAAAGAGGATTGGTGCAAGATAATGGAAGCTATGTACCTCCAAGGACATCCCTATAGGATGATGTATAATGATAATGACCTCCCCAATGGCTCCAAAATTTTGGTGAACATCTGTAAATGTAAAACCTTGCTTTCTAAAGGTGCTTTCTAGCAGCTTGGAAATGGCCGATCCGTTAGATTCTGGAATGATTATTGAGTTCTGAATTTCCCTAACCTTGGTAGTAGTTTCAACCCCCTCATGGACTACCTCAGGCCTGTCCTTAGCAATAGAACTTCCAACTACATCGTTGAAGGGAATTGGAGGGATATATCTAATCTTGTCAGAGACTGACCAGAGCTTCAATACTTAGCAAATGAGCTTATGGAAATCTTGAGGAATGTCAGAATCCTGAGGCTTGGTGGCCAAGATTCCATCATCTGGGCCCCTACCCAAGCTAGTACCTTCTCGGTCAAAACTGCTTATAACCTGCTTATGAAGGAAGAGAATAATCTGGGGGATTGGATGAAGGTGTGGATCCCTCAGCTCACACCAAAAATCAATTTCTTCTAGTTGACCCTTATGCATGGTAAAGTCTTAACTCAGGACAACCTTATAAAAAGGGGCTTCTCCATGGTGAGTAGGTGCATCCTATGCAAAAAGGAGGAGGAAACGGTGAACCACCTATTCATACACTGTGATTATGCTACTAACATTTGGCTAGAAGTCATTGGCAAGTTAGGAATCTTGTGGGATTTAGGTAATGATGTCCACTAGTTCACAAATTGGAGATCACCCTCCAATAAACCCCTCCTCTAGCTCCTTTGGTGAATTCTGCCTCCTCACATCTGTTGGACTATTTGGAAGGAAAGGAACAATAGGATTTTTAGGGATTTTAGTAACTTGCCTGAGACTTGCCTCTATCTTGGGACCAAGCTACTTTGTGAGAACACTAGTGCGGCTAAGTGGAAACTCCCCTCAGCATCCCCCTCTACCTCAGAAATCACAATGGCTAATAAATGGAACCTTGTGACTGGCTTCTCCAGGTTTGGCGACACCAAGCTGATGGCTAGAAAAGCTACCAGATGGGCTGCCCTATCCAAAGGCTGGATCAAATTAAAGTTCAATGCGGTGGCTAATAACCTCACCCAAGGTGGGGGAGGTGTGCTAAGAGACCATAATGGCACTTGCCTCTTGGTGTATGTGAGGCCACTCAATAACTGCACTGTCAATCAAGCTGAGGGCATGGATCTTCTATGGGGGATTGAGTTTGCCACCCAAATGAACATCACACTGCTAGAAATTGAGGGTGATTCCAAAGTGGTGGTGGAGGCTATCAAAAGAAGAGGTAATGTGGGGTGGCGTGTTAATTCCATTATTTTGGAAATTAGGGAGCTCCTCAACAATCTCCAATGCAAGATATCCCACATGTATAAAGAGGGAAATACGGTGATAGATTCAATGGCTGCTATTGGTCTTAGGCAATCTGAACTTAGTAATTGGAAGGTGGTTAGTGAACTACCTATGGTGACTCAACAACTGATTGGAGGAAATAAATGGTATAACTAAAATTTAAAATGAGCCAGGCTATCATCCTTGTGAAAGGCCCTACCTTGATTACATGTTGGCACAAGTTGATGATTTTTTTGATTATGATTAAGAATGCCCAAAACCCCATAAAGGACCATAATTGCCTCTCATGCCTATATTTGTGGAAAGATAGTTGTCCACATCAATAGGTTTTCTTGACTAATAAGGACACCAAGTGCAACTATGGCATAACTACTAATTATGTCCCCTAGAGATCCATTGGATATTACCATACAGAGCCCGTCTCCCAAAAAACCACCCAAGGCTAGCCTTTTGAGTATAATTTTTTCTTGAAACGGCTTATTCAGAACAACTAGTTTAATACTCTCCTCAAGAAGCTCAGTCCTTTGATTCTTAGGAAACTCTAGCGAAGGACAAGGAGATTATCAACATGAGAGGTAATACTTTACACATTAAATAGGATAAGATTGATGAGGTTTTCACCTTCGACCCTCTGGTGACCCACTACTGTAAAGAGAGCGGTATCTGGGGTTTCATGGAATGCATGAAAGAAGGACATGATGAACAAATATCCAAGTAGTTTGTCTCGTCCTGGAATAATAGAAAGGTCTATGTTGGGGTCATTAACTTCCAGATTAATGAGGAGGTCATTGCTAAGGCGACGGGGCTCTCCATGGATGGTCAAAAGTACAAAAAAACTAGTACGATGTTGGACCCTACCAGCCTCTGCCAATTTTTTAGAGTAGGGGAGCAACCTGTTAAGAAGTTAGGAGGTTTCAACTACGAGCATCTTTCAGAATTCTAGCCCAAGATGTGCCTCGTTGTGATGAAGTATTTCACCCTGGAAGGAAAATCTAGCTGGTGGAAAACTAGAGGTCAATGAAGATAATAAAGACCTCTTATTGTTCCTATAGGAAGAGTGGGCCATGACCCTAATGTCCAAACATCTGGGTGGGAGATCCTAGCTACTGCTGTTGGCATGAGGTTTTTATTTTTGGTTGGGCTTAGCCCTAAGTTCTCTTTGTTGGTTTCCTATTTCAAGGTTAATCCTCCTAGTTCGTGGTCTAGCCCTGTGTGGCATGATATTGTTAATTTAATTGCTACTACTTGCTTAAGATACTTTGGTTCGATCTTTTTGAAAAGAACTATTTTGTTTGTTTTTTATAGAGGCAAATTAGACCTTGTTTTTTCTATTGTCAAACTCTTGATAAAATGCTCTAGACTCATGCTATTAATGTGCTTCTAGTCCTACTGTACCATAGGCTAGCACCCTCTTGCTGCTCTTTTCTATCAACAACAACAACAACAACAACAACAACAACAACAACAACAACAACAACAACAACAACAACAAGAATAATAATAATAATAATAATAATAATAATAATAATAATAATAATAATAATAATAATAATAATAATAATAATAATAAGATGTTAATTATAAACATATTAGGAACAACAACAACAACAACAACAACAATAATATGTTAATTATAAACATATTTTCCTAATATTAACATTTTGAAATAAGTTTTGAAATAAGAACAATAAAAGAAGAAATCAAATAATAAACTTGGGGCACTCAATACCATATGTTTCTTTTACTTTGGGAAAATTGGGAAGTTTTATTTTATACCATGTGGCTAAGAAATTTAGGAGTTTTGACTGATATTCATTATAATTTTTATTAATTTATGATATTTTTATTAAAGGGGAAAATTGGTTTTATAGGGACCAAAAACCCCCAAAAAACAATAGAGTAGCAAAAATAGTCCTAGATGGAAAACCAACCGGGATGCATAAGAAAAATAGACACTAAAAATCCCACAAAGAATGCAGGGCATAGCAACTCTTTGAAAAATAGTATATAAAAATGGACACGCATTAGAAATATTGCAACATTTTAAATAGATTATCATTCTTTTGAATGATATCCTCATTAACATTCTTGACTTTCCCAATAATACTATCAATAGGGGTCATACCATTATCCTTACTGTGAAGCCTTGTCACAGGCCTAGGAAAGGTCTTCTCAATATCTTCCTTGCTAGCTTCCACATCCTTTGAAAGAACCCTATATCTCTTCCTAACGCCCACATCCATGGATTTCACCTTATTAACTGATTTAGTACTAACAATGGAAGAGTTAGCCTTAGACATGTCCTAGAGTGCTTCAGCTTGTTCACTTAGCCTTCAAAGGCCATCACTGGTGTTGTCCATAGATGCTATGCTAGACCTTGAGATCTCATCCTCTAGAGCTATTATACACCTTTCATGGTCCTCTTTCAAGTTTTTTTTATCCCATTAGACATAGAATGCATGTTAGCTAGGATATTATCAAGATTCTCAATAGATGGGTTAGGAGTCTCTTTCAAATTATTTATCTTTAGGATGATCCAAGAGAATAGGGATCTCTAATTATCCAAAAAATTATTGAGGCTATCATTAGTGATCAATTTGTCTAGAACAGAGGAACCGATCTCCTTTAGAGTAACATGTCCACCATCTATTGGGGTAAGTCCCTAATCGCCACATCCTCCATAGACCCACCAATATCTTGGTGACACACATTATTCTTCAGGGGGTATTAATCTTTTCATTGACATGAGGGGGCCAAAAATCTTATTTTTTCCCTTAGCACTTGACAAGGAAGCACTAGAAATACCTTTAACACTCACATCTATTCTAGGGTCAACAAAATCTAGCACATATTTTTTATTATCATCATTTGATAAAATAATTTTCTTTTGGAAATTGGAAATAGGGTTTGGGGTTTTTGGCTTGGAAAATGAGGGAAGTTTCTTATTACAAATGTGAAAAACTTCACCACCATTAGATTCCACCTCCTCAATAGATGAGGTATCCTCGTAATGAACATTGATATTTTTAATAAATTCAATGTCCTTCTTGGCCATATGGTTTCATCTACATGAAAATCCTTCACATATTCCATGATGAAGAGGATCAAAACTTTATGGAGAATAGTGGGATCCACATTTTTGTCATGACTCTAATATTATTATTCAGAGAAGAAACCAAATAAAAGGACATAGAGATGGACTTTCTATGTCAAAAGTGATTCAAAATAATAAACTAAATTGAAAATGCTACAAAAGTGACCATCTAAGGTAAGGTAGAAAATAATGACCTCTTTAACATCTTTCCATGGCTTGGCAAGAAAATTTCTTTCATATCCAACATAGGTATTCTTTCTCAACTTTTCTCTTTCTCTTGGCAGGAAAATCATCTCCACCACTTCAAAAGAACAATTTTTGTCTTTCTATAATTTCCTACCCTCCACCAATGTATTGGATACCTTGGCCACATGATCTTCATTCACTTCCAATTCTAGACCATAGATGCAAACAATCACATCTTTCCAACTATGGATAAAAGACTCAGTCACCGAAACATTAGTGCCATGATGTTTCTCAATATACCCTATCAATCCACTTGTAGATAGATCACTCTAAAATGACTCCTTATTCTTTCACTACTCATAAAAAATGGGCTCAAAAGGGTTTATATCACCTCCCAATCTACATGTTTCTCAATTAATAGCCAAATGAGCCAAGAACACAGCCCAGCATCTAAGGGATGAAACCACATTGAAAAGAAAAGCATCCAAAATATCCAAATTATTTTCCATAAATGATATCCTCCTAGGGACACCGATAATAGCATCATATTCTAGTTAGTTCCAAAGACATCTTTCACATTGCACTCTCCATAATCCTATTGAAGTAACATTTGCATATCCATCAACATCCGATCACTAATACTACATTCCTTCTTACATGGAAATATAACACCAATGTTGGCTAATCTATCCTCAACATGGTTACCTTAATGATACATGTGTGAGAATATAATCATCAAAGTTCCTAAGTAATTCAAGGAAATCGTTAATGATGGGTTTAATTTTCCTAATAGGGGGGAAATCCCCTTCAAATAATTGATGATATTGCTCTAAAATCACTTTCAATCTAGACCCTTTTCAATTTTTTCGCCTTGGGCACATTTATCCCAAGATAGGCTGTGAAAGCCTCAACAAAGTGGTTTTCTTGAGTACCCAAAGAGAGGGCCACTATCAAGAGAGGGCTTCCATGATTAGAACGCACTACTTCCTAACATCGTAGAGGCCTAGAATTACCCTTTGTTTGCCCATTAGTATTAACTTTTACGCACTTTGAGGGAGGAGGTCTCCACCTAACACCATCTTGAGAGCTCTTCTACTTAAATAGGGTCTTGGAAATATCCCAATTAAGCTTCTACCTATAAGAAATGTCTTGATCAATCAAGGAAGGATTTAGAAACCCATCAACTCTAACCTCATTTTAAAGTCAACAACTCTAACCTCATTTTAAATGACTTTAAAATTATCTCTAATTTCTAGATGAATCTTATTGGAAACCACATAAGCATAAAAATATTTATCCCTAAAAAAATATGGTTATTAAATTCTTTCCAAACACCCCAAGCAATGTGAGGCAACATAAGGTTTAAAATGCATGATAAAGAATGATTCGAAGACTAGGGGATCCATTGTTTATTGAAATTTTGCAAAAGAATTAGAGAAATTCTAAGAGAGCAGCCACAAATTCTAAAAGTAGGTCCGAACCTCACGCACAAAGTCACAACTAAAAAAGATATGGAAGGAATATTTAGTATCATTCAAGCATATATAGAACCACTTGAGTATATCCATACCTCTTTTGAAAAGTTTGTCGATATTTAAAATTTTGTTTTGAATCTATAGACAAAAAAAAAGTTGATTTTTGAGATGATCATATGATTCCAAACCAGCCCCCAAAAATTCTTCAGGAATAGAGCTTTGGTATTCATCATGAATGCCAATGAGGTAGAGAAATTCCCATCAAAATCCTAGGACCAAGTCAAAAGTTCATCAGAATTCGAGATGAAAATATGCACAAATTTTAGTCAATCCTAAACGATATAAAGAGAAGGACCCACTTCACTCAGATTGACCCGCATATGATATGAATATAATCCACCAACCATCTTCCAACCTGCCTAACATAGGTCTCTTGATACCGACTAAAAGAGGGATCAACAACTAAGAGGGTGTCACCAAGCCAACAATCATCCAAATAGAGGAATTTTATTACGAAAATTCTAATATATAATTTTATCTATATATCAACACTTTGAATTTAAGGTATTTTTTTTAATGGTTTCTAGTCCCTTGAAAATCACTTTTCCATTAATAAAAAATATCTTGAATTTAAGGTTGATGTGTAAGTCTAACAGTTTGGAAGTGAACGATGACTCCAACAAGAAAATTTAGTTCTACCTTTCCTTATCCTTGATTATTACCTTTATTCAGAAATGAGAATATTCTCTCAAAGCTTGACAAACAAATAAGACTCATGTGCAATTTTATATATTTTATTTTATATTTTTCCTAACCTTTCTTTAAAAAGGAGTAAAAATTTATTCAAAATCAATTAGGAAATACAACACAAACCCAAACATTACATATCTTTACCCTTAATGATTAACCTATAAAAGATTTTTATATAGTTTAGAGGTAATATCCCCCCTTCTCTAACATCTCAATCCTCAAGATTTTAATATGCCCACTTAGCCAAACAATCTACCACCGTATTTCATTTCATAGGAATATGACAAAAAGAGACACCATCTAACAAATTGTAGAGAATTTAATCATATTGAATAGTAAATCTAGCATACAATTAACCCCATCCATCCTCCAATCACTCAAAAAATCCCCAATAAGATAGGAGTCACACTCACAAATAATTCTCTTCCAGTTAAGGGAGAAACCTCTCTCAATAACATGTAAGATAGCTAAAGCCTCCATCAAATTATTGTACAATGTTCCACTTCATAAATAGAGAAAGGGAAGATTAGGTCCCACCATCACTACCTCTCTCAATATCCTTGATTCCTACATGACAAGGATTCTCACAGGATGATCCATCACTATTAATTTTCAAAACTCCCTATGGAGGACACCATATCCCTTCACAATGAATCCTTTGTTTACATTTCCACAACCATTTATTAGTCTTCAAACCCCTACTACATCCTCCTAAATTCAAATTAGATCAATGATTCCATGACCACTAGGATCAATCACCATACAGATATCACATTTCACAAAATAAGTTTATTGTAGTTTGCTAACAAGTTTTCTCCATACTTGATCCTATTCCATCTTCTCTTGAAATGTTCTTTGATTTCTTTCCATCCAAAGGTTCTAGTGAATGAGAGAAGGACCAATCTCCCAAGCGAGCTAAAGAAAAGAGGTTTTACTTCGTGGTCTTCTAACACTTTCCCAAAATTCCACTAATGAACTAGCACGAACACAAGAATGATGCCACACTTTCCACCACCAAAGACAAATCATTTTAGCATACTCACACTGAACTAAATGATGATAAGCATAGTCCTCATTACCCAAACAAAGAACACAGATAGAAGGACCATTGAATCCTCTCTTACATAGATTTTGCCTAGTAAGACAATTACCTTGAGCCACTAACCATAAGAAAAATTGCATTTTGGCCAAGAGAATTTATTCCAAACCTTTTTCCACCATAGAATTATAATTTTTCGATACCGCTTCTTTTCTAGCTCCAAATAACCTGAGGCCACCGAGAATTTTCCTTTTGGTTTGGGGATCCATGCAAGAATATCCTTCCCCTTAAGAGAATTATATAACCTACCTACTAAGACCTTATAAAGTTCTTTTCAGCCTTCTAGATTACCCTCACCTGGCCATTCCTCAGGATCCTTCCAAATAGCCACCTCTAGCTAACCCATATTCTTAACTAGCTTAAAATCCTCAACCTTATTCTAGCCCACTTCAGAAAAAATATTATAGAGATGTAGAAGATGAGGGAAACTCATGCACAATAGATATAGGGATGGTCATCCCAATAATCTAACTAGAAAAGAGTATCAAAACCCTCATGGAAAATCCAAAATAGACCTTCCTTTATAAGCATTGCTCCTCACTTAAGTGTATTCCAAATCATTAAGGCTTTTCCTGCCAAGTCATATCTAGACACATCCTGGTAAGATACCCTTGCACACCATTAAGGCTTTTCATAGTGTGACTTTCCTCTTCCTCACTTAAGTGTATTCCAAATCATTAAGGATTTTCCTGCCAAGTCATATCTAGACACATCAATCAGGAACTTACATTATAATTTTGTTAAATCTATTGACTAAATTATCAAGGAGTTTGACAAATCAAAATTTCTTGTCTTCTAGCTTAATATCTACTAGACAAAGTAATACATATATATTTATGTATAGTATTTAAATTGTGAAAATTGTCCATGCTTCTTTATCTTAACAAAAAAATTTAATAAAAACCATTCCACTCACTAACATATGTCTCTTTTAATGGTGCTCTTCACACTAAAGAAAAAAAATTAGTGTTTGACAATGCAAAACATGTGAATATCACAAATAAGTTTACAAAGTAGAAAGACCAATTTTAAATAGAAAATGATATCAAAATATCACTACATAATGATCACTAAAATAGATATAAAAAAAATAAAATAGAAATTACAATATGGATATTTTTTAACTCTTATATACAAACAATATAAATATATAATAACATTATTTATCATATATATATCTATATATATAGAAGCATAAGACATATGACCTAACTTCACAAATAATTATTCTATCTACCAATATAATAAACTAAAAAACAAAATGAAATGAAAATACATATATAAACAAAGACCAAAAATAATAAAGACTAAAAATAATAATTACGTTGTAGGCATTTCCATTTTAGAAAGCCCCGACCTGTTTGTTGAATCTAACAGTTGCAATTGGTGAAATCTACAATGACTACCATTGGAAAAATCTTACCCATCCAAAGTTTTTCAACAATAATGTGACTTTTGGTGACTTTATTAAGGGTGTCATTTCTATCAGATGGAGGACTGCCATTTTTTCTTTTCTCTATCACGGTGGAGGAAGAGGAAAGTCACACTACGAATGCTCAAGAACCCAAGCACCATTCTCCACCACAAGCCTCTATTTAGACCCTCTCAACGAACTTTGCCTATGGAGGGCCCGTTGAAACCCCTATTTTGGCGCGGACAAGAGATGTTGCTAACGGCTTTGGAATCGAGCTTTACATCTTCCCATTGCATTTCCTTGAAACTCTCAAAAGCCTTTTCAACAAATCCATTGGGTTATGTGGCGTAACCTGTGAACAGACATTTAAATTTATTACTGGTAACAATGGCATCATTTTTTCAGATTTTTTCATGGCGTGCTTTGGAAGATAATTTTTCAGGAACTTCTTTTTCGCTTTGCACTTTGTTTTGTCTTCATTTTTTCTGTTTATTATTCTCGGCTTAAATAAAAACTGCCATAAGATCTTTTTGGGTTGTATGTTGTGGCTTTTAACATGCTTTTAAATGAATAAATGGTATTAATGCTGAATATTTGTGGCCGATTTCTTTTGATGGATACTGTTTTTCATAGTCATTACGGTTTGTATGTTTTTTTTATTTCGTCATGATTGCATAAATGAAGGGGATAGTCCATAGACAGGCTTCCATTTTACATTTTACAGGATTTGGAAACTTTTTTTATGTTAAGTTATTGGGCTTTAACTTACAGACCAAAATTATGCATTTAGAAACACACATAATAGAACCTAATTTTCTAATTCTAGTTTATTGATCAGGAAACAATCTTTTACAAATTTAATGGGCTTTAACTTATTAGGTGGGATTTATCCTTTTTTAGGCAGGCCTACATTTGTGAAGGTGATAAGAGAAAAATTGGTGGGGCAGTACTCTTGCAGCCCATATGTAACTGCTCTTTTCAACTGTTTTATTTGAACCTGGTATGCCAAGCCTGTGGTTAGTAAAGGGTGGGAAAACTTTCTGGTATCCACTGTCTGCGGCGCTTCCATTATTCCAGAAACCTTTGTGATTTGGACATTCATGTAAATCTTTTTAGTGTATATCCTACAATCTTTGCAGTCCGTAGTCTTTCATCAAAGGGTTCACTTTTAGCTTCAGTATGGTTCTTAGCAAATATACAAATTCTTCCACCTTTAAGAATTACTTTTTTCGGCCCCTTGTCTTTTATGTTGATACCATTCTTTTCCAATTTTGATTAGAAACTCACGATATGTAGAAAATAGAGGGATAGTTTTATTAATTTAATATATAATATTTTTAATTCTATAAGAAGTTTTCAGCATCCTTGTCATTTCTTACGTGGAATAATCCCAATTAAAAAAAGGCTTGAAGTAAATTTTAAAAATTGGAGGTAATAAAGAAATTTTAGTTCATGTAAGAGAAGAGTATAAACTACTTTATAATATTTCCTTTAAAAAAAATTCATTAGAGTTGATTTACATGATTTTATTTTTCCCTAAAATAGGGTAGTAAAATAAGAGCACACATTTTTGGAAGGGTTCTCTAGTGCAATCATATTTCTAAGAAATGTGTGGGGATGTATTCAGTGTAGAGATTCATACATGGTCTACAATGTCTTCCTACCACTCATATTTAAGGTAGATATAGAAGGGGAAATCATGAGAGAGGAAGAGGAAAGGAAATAGCAATAGAGAGGAAGACAAAGATAGAGATGAAAGATAGGAAGCGATATGTGAAGAGATATAGAGAGAGGGAGGGCTATAGGGATAAAGAAAGATAGAGAGATAATGTGTGTGAGAGAGGGGAGGGGGAGAGATAATGAAATACATGGAGAGAGAAATAGAGGGAGATAGGAAGAAAGAATTAAAAAATATTATGAAGAAGACGGATACGGAGAAAGAGGGAAACTTACAAAGGGAAGAGAAAGAGAGAGAGAAAGGAGTTAAAGAGAGGTGTGGAAATGGAGATTGAGAAGAAGAGGGCTATGGAGAGGAGAGGGAGAGAGTGGGAATGTAAGATATAAATCTATAAAGAAGAGAGAATGGGAGAAGGGGAGATATAAAGATAAAGATAGAGGTATAAAGTGATATATATAAAGATGTAGAGTATAAGGATAGAGAGATAAAAAAAAAATAGAGATAAAGATAGAGGGAAAGATGGGCGAAAAAATATGGAGATGTAGAGATTCAAAGGTATAAGAACGGGATAACGGAGAGAGATGGATGGATATAGAGAAGGAGATGTATCTAGATCTGGAGGGGGGAGGAAGATAGAGATAGAGATATAGAGTGAGAGTATAGGAGAGAAATAGATAGATATAGATCAAGAGATGAAGATAGAAAGAGATCTAGAGAGATATAGAGGAAGAGATAGAGAGGAAGAAATAGAAAGAGATATAGATTTACAAGGTAAAGGTCCATCATTCAAGGTCATTAGGAGAAGATTCATAGAGCGGAAGTTAGGAAGTTCATTGATTGTATGAATGGTGAAGAGGAATTTCAAGTTGTCAATTTAAGAGTGCAATTATGTAAGAAATTCCATTTTAGTAGAATGTACCTAGAAGGGGATTCACAAATAGTAGTCAACACCATTTGTTAGAAAGATATTAGTAATTTGAAGTTGAAGAATTTGGTGGTTCAGATCTAAGTTGTGTTATCATCCTTCAAAGATGTTAAGATATCTTTCATTTATTATTAGCGACTTGGGTTGGTGCTAACAAAGACGAGCATGCCCCCGGTGGGGCCAAAGGGTTGGCAATCAAGAGAGGGAGAGGGGGATGGAGATGGAGATGAAGATTGAGAAGATGAGGGATATAAATAAGATAGATTGGCAGAGGGAGAGATACAAATATAAATATAGAGATAAAAAGGTAAAGAGGAGAAGATATATAGGGATAGAGAGTGATGTAGAGATAACAAGATAGAGATAAATGGAGAGATGGAGGAAGAAATATGAAGATGTACATATGTATGCAAAAAAAAGTTCAAAATCTTGCTTAGTTGATGTCAGTACCCATTGCACACTAAGATGTGATTAATAATAATAATAATAATAATAAAATAATAGTACGCATTGCGTAATAGTAATGTTCGATATTGTCACTTTTTTTGAACGCCATTTTACTTGACTTCATAATGGATTCCCATTCTTCAATAGAAAAATTCAACATCATCGTCATGATTTATAGTTTGATAATATTCCATTGAACTCCCGTTATCTGTACAACAATTCAAATAAAATGGCGGGTTTGAAGCAAAGATTTTACATTGGTAATAAAAAAATTCTGACTTATTCAAGGTCTCACCAACCACTGTGAGATTCAAGCTTCTCTTATGACTTACAATATTCAACCATTCCGATCGTTTATTCTTAGCCCCTCTATAAATATGGCCTACATTTGATCAGTTATACACAACATTCATCCTCTCTCTCCCAACATTTATTATATTCCACCGCTTCTCATTAACTGGCCTTCTCGTTCTGCCCGCAAGTTACTCATTTGTACCATAAATATATTTGTTTACGAGAGAACTTTCTCCAGCTGTGAAAATGGTGGGATCAAAGCTTATGAGAACCATGATAGTGCTTCTCGTTCTAACTGTTCTCTTTGCCCTGCAAGTTTCTGCTCGATATAACCTTAAGACAGTTGTTAAATACAGATGCAAATAATAACCACAACACAGCAAGTTATAATCTGTTTCAAGTTGTGGACATGTTACGATCTTGTAAGGATTGCGGAGGGCATATTACACATCCAAAGTGTTGCAAATAATAAAATTGTGCTGCATATACATGGGAGTCCACAATCCAGACAATTCATATGCAAAATATTTTGCAAACGTATTCTTGCCATCCTCTCCTGAGTTTCGCTGAGAACATTGTGCTTTTGACCTATTCTTTACAAAAATTTCTTTCTTTAAAAAGAATTCTTTCTTTTGAAAAAAATGTTTACAGGTATATCTAAAGTCAAATGATTGGAAATGTTGATTTTTAAAAAAAAAGATGATCTTCTATATTTTCCTTAAATGAACTTTCTTTAATAAAACAACGTTCTTGTGCTTGTAAAATATTCCTTAAAGGTCTGTTTCGTGCATGGAATTAACTTATCCAGAATAGGCCTATTCTAGGACCTATTCTCGGATTAATTAATCCTCAAAATGAAAGCTGGAATAATCTATTTTGTGTTTGGATCCCATAATGTGAAATTGGAATAAGGATTATTTTATATTTTTTTAATTTTAATTTTTAATTTTTAATTTTTGAACTTATCATTTTTGTTGTTGGTTTTTTAATTAAAATATATGTTTATTTTTAACTTATATATTTTTTAATTAAAATACGTATTATTAACTTAAAAACTAAGATTATTAAAAAAATTATTATTAGAAAAAAAATTATAAAAAAAATTTGTAAAAAAAATAAGATTATAAAAAAATAAGATTATAATCCCTTAAGCGCTCATGCACGGACCTGAAAAACTTATACATTTTGTTGTAATTTTGAATCCATGAAAAACTTATTCCTGGAATAAAATGAATTCCAAGGCTTTTTAGGAATTAATTAATCCAAGCATTGGGCCAAAAATGAGAATTAGTTTTCCAATTCTAGAATTTAGAAAACGCCACAAACAGTGAATTATTGTATTCTCGCATTAAATAATTCCTATTCCATGTTAATTCCAAGCACCAAACAAGCCTACGCATTAGGTATGGCTACATAAACTTCCATTATTTATTTATCAATCTTTCCTTCATTGATAAATCTATTTATCTTTAGTTAGTTGGATAAATATATTTAAATTATTTACAATCATAAATTTTTTACAATCACGTCTACTTTAAAAAATTTATAAGTAAATAAAATTTTATAAATATTGATTTATAAAAATATATTAAAAAAATTATAAAACTTTTGTTGATAGTGGCTAGTTTTTAAATTGGTCATGAGTAGGAGTTAAAATAGCAATTTTCATTATAAGAATCAATTGTCTAATATTCTTTATAATACAATATAAATTTCATTTCTATGTAATGTGAGACAAAAATATCCATATTTGTATAAATACATTGGTGGTTCTTACCATGACTCTCATTACGATTTTATTGTAGGTAGAATAGTAGGTAGAAGATAGTTATTTTTTTCTTATAAAGAATAAACATGGTACAACATTTCAAAAAAAATAAAAAATGTAATTTCTTTTCAACTAATCAATTTGATGCTTGAAAGTAATTTATTTTTAAAAGTATTCAGATTAAATAAAAACATAGCTAAAATTAGAGGTTTTAAAATCATTCATGTTTAAAAGTACATGTTGAAAAGGTTTGAACATTATCTTCTTAACTAAATAAAATATTTTAACCCAATTAACATTTGAGTGGAGGAAGCAAATAGAATAGATTTAACAATATTCTCTTAAAATGTACTATATGAAAACTTAAATTTGAGGACACCTTTTGTGATAGGGGAAGGTCAACAAAAGAACAAAGATAAATTTATAAGACTAGACTTCATGTGTTTCAAGTGGTAGGATATAATCATTAGTATGCTTTGTGTAATGGATTAATGATTATGTAAGCTGAGAATCTAATTATATCTAATTACAAATGTGAAAATTTAAAGATAAAACTTTCTAGAAAAGGGTTAGAATTGACAATCATCACAAAAAATTTCAAAAAAAAGGTTACAACTTAATTTATTTGATGTTAATAAAATGTTGACTCTAGCTTAGTAGTGTTGGTGAAGAAAATAAAATGTGCATGTATTCCAATAGATGAATATGGGGGATTTTATTGTATGAAAAAAATTTAACAAAATTATTTCTTTATGGGTTCTTTTCATTTCTTAAAAGTGTTCCTCTTATTTGAAAAGTTGAAGTTGTGTAGTTGGTGTGATTTGCATTAAAATTTAACGAAAAAACTAAACATTCATAAATGATACACACATTATATGATTTAACCATCTTCAATAATCCATTCCATTTAAAAGAGTTATGATATAGATTAAAGATAAGTGAATAAAAAAATATTTGCAATGCTTTATATTTTATTTCATAAATTTATCTATAATATAATCAAATTATAAATGTAACCCATGAAATTATATGGACTTGAAACAATCTGATGAAGGGTGCTCCCCTTAATACCACAAACACATAACAGAAATAGAGAAACAACAACAATATGCAAGAACAGAAAATTGGCTTCTTATTATCTCCACAAATGTGGAATTACAAACTTTCAGAATTACAATATGCAAAGCCACATGGGCATTCCCTTACAATATTCTGTAGGACAAAGCCTCGAATCAATACCCAGATCTACCACCCAGAACTATTCTGAACTGCCTAAGACAATAATACAGCCTTCCTTATATAGGCAATTTCCACCGCCCGAGAAGGTTCCAGAAATTTAGCCCTAAGGGCCGACCAAACTTAGAATTATTTTATTTTTCAATTTATTACATCAAAGTCAGCTCAAAATAACCTTTGAAACCCGAACAGAAATTTTGAAGGAAAATTATTTTCCGCCATTTCAGGTGACCCGACTTCCGGAGATCATAAGTCACCACCAGTTGACCCGATTGACTATTATAACCCCATTTCGGAAATGCCACGAAGCGCTCTACAGGCTTGACCCGCACAAGCGCCCGTCACCCAAATTTTTTGACCTCATCCGGGGCCTCTAAAGCCTTCAAAACTGAGTTCGAAGTTTCTGTACCCTGCTGCCAATACCGAAAATCTTCAATATCTTCCAATATACACTTGATCTGGCAATGAAACTTTACTGGCAGACTTACATGACCAAAATGAACCTCCAAGAAAGAAATCAGATCATTCTGAGCCCATGCAAAAAATACCAAAAATAGTAACTTTCCATAAATAGCAGCTCTGCACAAAATAGCCCTTAATGAAAATAAAAAAATAGAAATATTTTTGGGTGATGCAAGATTGCTCTTACACCCAGGATGCTCCTGCATCAAACACCCGGGCTAATTTGAGAAGTGACCCTGTCACGACTCAGGTGTGCAGAGGAAAACCGAGACGGCTAACCTCCTCCTTTGTCAGCCATGATGAATCTTCAACAGGTCATCCTTTCCACTTGACCAGATATTCTTCATATGTCTTGTTCCTTGTGCTTCTGCCAACACGACTGTCCAGTATATCTTCGATCTCCTTAGTGTCTGAACTAGTCGCTGGAATACTCCACTGTGCTGCTGTGATCTCATCTTCAACACCTCCTTCATGATACTCTGTCAGATCTGAAATGTTAAACACTGGTGAAATATTTAGCTCAGTAGGCAATTCTACCTCATATGCGTTTCCTGAATCATGTTTCTTCAGTATCCTACATGGTCCAAACTTCTTCATTTTCAGCTTGTTATATGTACCAACTGGAAACCGCTCCTTTCGCAAATGAACCATGACTTCATCACCAACCTGAAATTCCTTATACCTCCTTTTCTCATCTGCCTTAGCCTTATACTGTGCATTCATCTTGGTAATATGCTTCCTCACCTCCTCATGGATGTTCTTCAAGTGTTCTGCAAAATCCTCAGCTTCAGCACTTCTTATTTCTCCTTTATCTATCTTCCTCAATTCAGATGCATTTCTTGGACTACTTCCATATATAATCTGGAATGGTGATTTACCAGTGCTCCTGTTGACAGAATTATTGTATGCAAATTCTGCCTGTGGTAAAATCAAATCCCATCCTGTTGGCTTATCTCCAACCAAACATCTCAGCAAATTTCCCAAACTCCTATTCACCACCTCTGTCTGTCCATCAGTCTGTGGATGATGTGATGAACTAAACTTCAAATCTGTCTTCAACTTCTTCCACAAAGTACACCAGAAATATCCAACAAACTTAGCGTCCCGATCTGAAACTATGGTCTTTGGCAAACTATGAAGTCTCACTACTTCTCTGAAAAACAATTCTGCTACATGAATAGCATCGTTAGTCTTCTTGCAGGGAATGAAATGTGTCATCTTTGAAAATCTGTCAACCACTACAAAAACTGAATCATGTCCCCGCTGAGTCCTCGGTAAACCAAGAACAAAGTCCATGCTGATATCCTCCCAAGGCTTCTCTGGTACGGGTAATGGCTGATACAATCCTGTATTCTACTTCACTCCTTTCACCATTTGACATATTCTGCAACTCTGTACAAACTTCTTCACATCTTGCTGCAACTGTGGCCAATAATAATTCTCACTAACCAAACCAAGGGTTTTATCACGACCAAAATGTCCAGCCAATCCTCCACTATGCTTCTCCTTGATGAGATTCTCCCTCATAGAACTTCGTGGAATGCACAACTGACTCCCTCTGAATAGCATATCATCCTGGATGATGAAATCCAACCATTTCATCCTGTCTAGAGTAACAGGTTCTGTACAAGCTTTCCAAGCTTCACCAAAATCAGGATCCTCTGGATACAAATTCTTGAGTTCCTTGAACCCAACCACTTCAATCTGCATTTCTGTCAGCAATAGTTGCCTTCTGCTAAGAGCATCTGCAACCCTATTAGACTTTCCACTCCTGTGTTTCAAAATAAATGTATAACTCTGCAAAAACTCCACCCACTTCAAATGCCTCTGATTCAACTTTCCTTGACTATTCAAATATTGCAAAGCTTGATGATCAGTATACAAAACAAACTCCTTAGGAAGCAGATAATGTCTCCACTTCTTTAATGCCTGAACTATAGGATAAAATTCCTGATCATAAATAGAATATTTCCTCTTGGCATCATTTAATTTCTCACTGAAATAAGCAACAGGTTTACCTTCTTGGCTCATAACAGCTCCTATTGCAGTACCACTAGCATCACAATCTACTTGAAACACCTTATTAAAATCTGGAAGTGCTAAAACAGGTTGTTCTGTAACTTTTTATTTCAACAATTGAAAACTCTTTTCTGCTCCATTAGTCCACTTAAACTCTTTTCTATCCCCTCTCATTGTTTCAGTCAAGGGACCACAAATACTGCTAAAATTTTTGATAAACTTTCTGTAAAAGCTAGCCAAACCATGAAAAGATCTTACCTCAGTAGCACCCCTTGGAGTAGGCCATTCAAGGATAGCCTGTACCTTCTCTGGGTCCATTTTTAGACTTTCTGCTGAAACTACAAATCCCAAATACACTAACTCTTTCTTCACAAAACTGCACTTCTTCAAATTAATCAACAATTTATCATCTCTCATCTTCTCAAACACCATACGAATATGCATCATATGTTCCTCCAATGTCTTGCTAAAAATCAAAATATCATCTAGGTAAACAATGACAAACTTACCTAGAAATTCTTTCAGAACCTCATTCATGAGCCGCATGAAAGTGCTCGGTGCATTGGTTAGCCCAAAAGGCATGACTAACCACTCATACAGTCCTTCCTTTGTCTTGAAGGTAGTCTTCCATTCATCTCCTTCTCTGATCCGAATCTGATGATATCCACTCTTCAGATCTATCTTTGAGAAATACACAGCTCCACTCAAATAGTCCATAATATCATCCATTCGTGGCAATGGAAACCTGTACTTGATTGTGATCTTGTTTATTGCCCTAGAATCTGTACACATCCTCCATTCTCCATTCTTCTTTGGTGCTAATACCGTTGGTACAGCACAGGGACTCAGACTCTCACGGATCAATCCTTTCTATAACAGTTCATGTAATTGTCTGTTCAACTCCTCACTTTCTGCAGGTGTCATTCTGTGTGCTGCCTTATTCGGCAAACTCGCTCCTGGGATCAAGTCCATCTGATGACTGATCTTCCTGACTGGTGGTAATCCATCAGGCACGTTATCGGATACAATATCCTGAAACTCATTCAACAAATCTGCAACTTCTACAGGAACATCTTCTACTTCCTCTTTACCAGCTTTTGGAATTAAAGCAAAACATACATGCTCATACCTCATACCATCTAGGAAATTTCTTCCATCAACAAAAGTTATCCTTGCATTACCACATACCTTTTCTTCAGTCTCCTTCAATGGTTTTAGCTTATGTCGCACTCCATCCTTTGTCAGGGAATAGGTATTCGCACGACCATCATGTACAGCACATCTGTCAAACTGCCATGGTCTACCCAACAACATATGACATGCATCCATAGATATGATATCACACAATACCTCATCTTGGTATCCGCCAATCTTGAACTTCACTAGGCATTGTTCATTGACCATGACCTTGTGGTCATCCTGTACCCAGGCAATCCGATATGGATGTGGGTGTTTCTGTCTCTTGAGCTTCAACTTTGTCACCATCTCTTCTGACACCAAATTGTCAGTGCTTCCACTATCAATAATCACATCACAACATTTACTTTCACACTTGCACCTGGTGCGAAATAGGCTCCTCCTTTGCTTAGGTTCATTCTCACCACTCAACAGGACTCCTCTGTTAATCAACGTTTCTCCTCTTTCAGCATCTTCAGAATTTGATGATCTGGCATCTTCATCTACATGTGCAACTCTGGCCTGGCCTTCATTTCTCCTGTCTGTTCTGCCTTGGCGCTGAGGACATTCAAATGCCCTATGACCTTCTTCTCCGCAGTGAAAACATGTTCCACGGAAGCCACCTCTTCCAGATCCTTGTCCTCTTCCTCTTCCTCTCTGATCTCTATTATTCTGATCCTGGAAGCGATTGGAATTATTTCCTCGCTGATTTTGGCTGCTACTGGCCTCATCCTTCTTTTTCGGATCTTCATTTCGACCACCATATGATCGTCCACCAGATCGTCCACCGCGACCTCTTCCATTTTGTCTGCTCTCAAACTTCTTATTCAGCTTTTCCTCTACTTTTAGGGCAAACTGATATGCCTCTTCAATACTGTTCATTCGAACCAGATTCAGCTCCTCCTGAATGCTTGGCCTTAACCCATTAAGGTATCGGGCAACTTTCTCCTTATTAGCTTCTGCGTGGCCTGTTCTAATGAGAAGTCGATAGAACTCCTCTGTATACTCCTGAACAGATCTTCCTGCTTGCTTCAAACTCTGCATTTTCTTCAGTAGGTCAAGCTCATAATCAACAGGAATGAACTGTCGCTTCAATTTATCCACCATCCGATCCCATCTTGTGATTTTATCTTTCCCTCTTCTATTTCACTCCAATTGAATTTCTTGCCACCAGATCTTCGCATGACCTTTCAGTCTGGCCTTCACAAATTTGACCCTATCAGGATCCTCAACATCTTCGTACTCAAAATATTCCTCACATTCATTGATCCATTCGATCAATTCTTCTGGGTTAAGATTTCCAGAAAATGTAGGAACCTCAATCTTAGGTCTTTTCCCAATCTTGGAAATCGCCCGAAAAAGTCTTTCTTCCTCCTGGTTCACAATTTCAACTTCTCCTTCTTGATATTCTTCTTCGGCTTCATCCTCGCTTTCGTCTCTGACATTAAGATTCATTCCTCTGCGAATCTCTTCTTGCAATGCTCGCACTTGTCTCTGCAGCTCTCTAACCTGAGGTGTCACAGCACCAGGTCTTCCGCCACGTTCTCTTCGTGGAGGCATTTTCACGATGCGCGCTGAAACCCTAACCACGTTCCTGGTGCAAACTGCATCACAGTCGGCGATCTGTTTACACACTCAAGAAAACCTGCTCTGATACCATTTGATGAAGGGTGCTCCCCTTAATACCACAAACACATAACAGAAATAGAGAAACAACAACAATATGCAAGAACAGAAAATTGGCTTCTTATTATCTCCACAAATGTGGAATTACAAACTTTCAGAATTACAATATGCAAAGCCACATGGGCATTCCCTTACAATATTCTGTAGGACAAAGCCTCGAATCAATACCCAGATCTACCACCCAGAACTATTCTGAACTGCCTAAGACAATAATACAGCTTTCCTTATATACGCAATTTCCACTGCCCGAGAAGGTTCCAGAAATTTAGCCCTAAGGGCCGACCAAACTTAGAATTATTTTATTTTTCAATTTATTACATCAAATTCGACTCAAAATAACCTTTGAAACCCGAACAGAAATTTTGAAGGAAAATTATTTTCCGCCATTTCAGGTGACCCGACTTCCGGAGATCATAAGTCATCACTAGTTGACCCGATTGACTATTATAACCCCATTTCAGAAATGCCACGAAGCGCTCTACAGGCTTGACCCGCGCAAGCGCCCGTCACCCAAATTTTTTGACCTCATCCGGGGCCTCTAAAGCCTTCAAAACTGAGTTCGAAATTTTTGTACCCTGCTGCCAATACCGAAAATCTTCAATATCTGCCAATATACACTTGATCTGGCAATGAAACTTTACTGGCAGACTTACATGACGAAAATGAACCTCCAAGAAAGAAATCAGATCATTCTGAGCCCATGCAAAAATTACCAAAAATAGTAACTTTCCATAAATAGCAGCTCTGCACAAAATAGCCCTTAATGAAAATTAAAAAAAAGAAATATTTTTGGGTGATGCAAGATTGCTCTTACACCCAGGATGCTCCTGCATCACAATCATGTAAAGTGGCTAAGTTAAGGTGGAGACATGCAACCTTCAACATCTCTTTGAGTAACATTTCTATCTTAAAACAATCTCCTAGATCAATCTAAAAATATCTTATTAAAATAATTAACTCAATTAATAATCTTAACTACATTAAAAGGTTATATAAATAAAGACACTATTTATCCTATAAGTCACAATACCATGACACATGTAGTAGTGATAAGCATTGGCAATATAGATAGGCTATATATTTTAATAAAAAGAATTCAATTATATTTGATTATATTAAATAAGATAATTCTCTTATTATTTCCATCTATCAGAAAAGAAAATCCATATTGATATATGCAATCACCCATAATATACCTTTAAATTATCATATTTATTCAATATAATAATGATACTTATGTTAAATCAAAGTCTAATTATACTTTAAAGTGCCTTAGGGATATACTATTATTATCACACACTAACATAATCCTATCCTTTCTCTATAAAAAAATAATAATACATATGATGTAACAATAAATAATTTTTCCATATATAATTGAATAACATCAACAATATGAGAAAAATTATGCTAAAAGGGACATGAGATAATAAAGACAGTGAATATTTTTAATATATTTTCAAATTTAAGAGTTTTAAATGATTTGGTGTTCTATTTTAATGGTGTTGATAGGAAAAATCTATTGAGTATGAATTATAATAGATAAATATGGGATCTTTTATTGTATGAAGCAAAAAATATTTCTTTGTGGGTTCTTTTCATTTGGTAAAAGTGTTCTTATTTGAAAAGTTGAAGTTTTGTAGTGGCTGCAATTTGTATTAGAATTTAATGAAAAAACAAAATTCATAAAGACAATATATGACTGAACTATCTTCAATAATCCATTCCATTTTTAAAAATAATGATATACATTAAAGATAAGAGAATTGAAATATATTTTCAATGATTTATATTTTATCTCATAAACTAATTTCTAATATAGCCAAATTATAGAATGTAACCCAAGAAACTATGTGTACCTGACACAATCATGCAAACTGGTTAATTTAAGGTAGAGACATGCAACCTTAAAGGTCCCCTTGACCATTACACATGTAGTAGTGATAAGAATTGACAATATAGATAAGCTAAATATTTTAATAAATATAATTTAATTATATTTGATCCATATTAAATAACATAATTATCTTGTTATTCCCTTCTATACGAAAAGAAAATATATATTGATATATTCAATCACCCATAATATACCTCTACATTATCATATTTATTCAATATAATAATAATACTTTAGTTCAATCAAAGTCTAATGATACTTTAAAGTGCGTAAGTTGATAAATTTATCCATATACTATTATTATCAAACGCTAACATAATCCTATCCATTCACTATAAGAAAAAAAACAATACATAAGATGTAACAAAAAATAATTTTCCCATATATAATTGTATAACATCAACAATAAAGTGGTCGATTGCATCTGAACATTGTATTACATACAACATTCTATCGCAATGAATCAGCTTGCATACATTTATTTCTGATATGGTAGAGCCAGAACATTTCATATTACACCATATCTTGCATTATAATAATAAAATAATAAATTAATCTGGAATATTATTTTTCTCAATAAATATTTTAAATATCATTCAAGAAATCATTGGTTGCGGTCTCTACAGGTCAAATACAGAAGGGGTCAAGGCTCCCCAACGAAAGCGGAAAAGAGTCAATGCGACAATGACGATCAAACAATGAAGTGCAGATATTATGCTTCCACAAACGTTTGCGGGTGGATAATATTTACGCCGTAGGCGTTTCCTTTGAAAGGGCTCGGGCAAAATTAACCATCCGACGGTTGAAACAGCTGCAGACCAAAATGACTACCATTAAAACGATCGTTGCCGTTCGTTATTTTCGTGGAGTATTTTAGGTGAACGCTACCGTGCCACTGCTACCGTGCGTACTTGTGCTCTGATTTGCTGCCGTGCTGAAAATATCATCGACGGCGTTTGATGAAGGAGAAGATTTTGTGTTGTTATAATTATTCAACCCTCCGACGGTGTTAAAATTGAAATTAAAACTGCTGGTGGTTGTGTTTAGGCTCTTGCTTGATCCCATGGGAGCGGATTTGCCCTGCGGCTTAATGCCATAGTCGCGCAATATGTCTTCCATACGTTATTTTTCCTAGATCTGGCGCTCCGATGGCCTCAACAGGTCTCCAGATCGAATCCCTTTCTTGCAGCGATTTTGAGCTGCAGAACGGCTCAAATACAACGAAATCAAAGTCGTTTGAAAGAAGAAAAAGAAGAGAATCGGGGAAAATTCGAAAATCTGCAGGAATTCGATAATTTCCTGAAAATGAAGATGCGACTTAAATCGTGCTGTCGTCTGGAATGGCCTTTTTTTCTTAAAGCCAAGGCCGAATTCCAGTTTGGAAGCAAGCGAGCGACGAAAGAAAAAATATAAAGTTAAATTACAATGTTTATTTTAAATGGTTAAAAAAACAAATAATATTTGCCTAGTCTTTTCTAAACAAAAATTACTATGGTAAACGCGTAAATGTTCTGGAGAACATTTTCACGGATATTTTCACTCAGTCGAGTCGAGTCGCTGACAACGAGTGGACTTCAAGCGTAGGGCCCAGCGCTTGTTTAGCTGTGAAGTTTTTTAAATTTTATTTATTGCTTTTGAACAGTGTTCAAAAGTCGCTTTAGGTTGGGTGATTTTGATTTTAAATTGTGGTTACCATGGTTGGACTGAACGTGGAGCTTGGTGACCACTTCTAAGCATGGGTGGAAGTTAGTTTTTTGTGGGGTTCTTTGGTTAAAGCATAATTGTCTACACATTTTTAGAAATTTAATGACTCATTCCTTCAACATTTCAATGATATAAAATGTTTATATATATTCTTATCTCTATGCCATTTATAATGTAAGAAGTGTATAATTTACAATTTCTTTTTTATATTGTTTTGGGTGGGTGATTTACGTATACTATTCTGGAAAGGAAGGTACGCCGTAGTTCTGATTTAGGAAAAGCTGTGCAGTGACGTGCACTATTTTTTTTTCAATTTTAATTTTATGAAATCTCCTGCCGTAACTTTTTTATTTCAATTCTAATTTTTTTATATTTAGTTTATCTAAATTTGTATTGTTTTTTTTAACTTTTATAAAATGCTTTATTTTAATTTCTATTTATTTATTGTTTTTATTAATTTAATGTTTATATTAATATAATAATAAATATAATATTTTAGTATTAATTTTTATTAATACTTATATACTTAAATTCTTATTCTAAAAATATTTATGTTATTAAATAATATATAATCTTATTATTCTCAAATATATATTATATAAAAAATTAGAAATTTAAATATAATTGTATTTTAAAAAAATTTACTATGTATTTTATTTTTAAAAGTTAAATAATAGTATTATTAAAATTTTATATTACATGTTATAATATAATTATTAATGAAATATTTTTTTTAAACTAAAGTAAAAAATAGTATATAGTTAGTTATTAATAGTTTATAATTAATTATGAATATATTATATTTATTATTTTATTAATATAATCTTTAAATTATATATAGCATATATTTTAAAGAATATAAAAATTTATTTTAAGATTTATGAATATGAAAATTTTATTAATTTTAATTATATCTTTTAATAAAATATTCAATAATAGTAAATTATGAATAAATATAATTATGATTTAAAATTTAAATACTAAATGAGTTGTATTCTAATTAGGAAGTATTAACATTACTATTATTTAACTTAAATAAGCACAACACATAATAATGTTAATACTTTTAGTTAAATAATACTTATGCTAATACCTTACTTACATTTTAGTAAGGGGAGGAAGCACAAGAAATATGAGGCCATATGTCATATAGGATTTTCACATCAATATCTTCTTTGCAAAGGTCTTCAATCCAGAAAAAATAAAAATGAGACAAATAGACACTAAGCCATATTTAATTGGTATGTTGATGTGTCATCACATGATTTCTTACTTTTATAAGATATATACCATAATAAAAAATATTAATTAAATTAATAAATTATTATTTTTAAATCATATATATTATGTTATAATATGATTATAATCAAAATAAAATAAATAAATAAATCTAACATATAAATAATAATAAAATATACATGCATACATACAATCCTGTAACTTGTATATACATACATTACTAATGTCCTGGCCTAGCGGGCATATTAATTCTGTAACTTGTATATGTTTTACATAGAAATAGATTAACAATTTAAGTAAATAGGATGAATGTAAAATATTATAGTATATATTATATATTTATTTTAATATAATTTTTTTCATTTGCTAATATTATATAATAATAAACTACTATTCCTGAAACATGGGTCAATTAGTTTGACTCAAACTACACAGTTGAATCCTAATAACAACATCGCAGTTATGTATTTCATATATACTATATAATCAATGTATAGTATGGATACATATTTCCTTATTATAGGTCATATAATGTCCAATTAAAAAAATTTATAATATATTATTGATAATAATTAAGTAATAATACAATATAAAAGCCACCCACCATTCTCTCATTCTCTTCCTTTTTCTTTTAGTTTCTCCCTCTCCTTAGATTCCTATCTCTATCCATCTCTCCCTCTCTATATTTATCTCTTTCTAACTACCTCTATCTTTCCCAAGTTTTATATCTATCTCCCCACTTTTCTAGATCCCTATCTATCTCTTCCCCTCTCCTCATCACCCCTCGAGTGATATGCACCAAATTTTACTAGCACAAATGACCAACCATGTTATCAAATCAAAACACACATTACCTCCCTCTCACTCTACATATATCTTTCTCTCACCCCCCTCTCACCTCCAAATATATGCCTATATTTTTCTATCACCCTCCTATCACCGCCCTATCTATCTCTTCCTCTCTCCTCATCACCCCTCCAGTGATATGCACCAACCTTTACTACCAAAAATAACCAACCATGTTATCCCTCTACCTCTACATATATCTTGTACATAACTATGGCGTACCCATTGCACACCAAGGTGCGATTGCTAGTTAGTTTAATATTCAACTATTCACACCTGTTGAACAATGACAAACATGGATTTGAAGGGAAGATTTTACATTTGAATTAGTAAAAAAGATTCAGAATTGTTCAGGGTCACACATGCGATTGAAATATTGAATGGCTCTTTTGAATTTACAATACTCAACTATTTTGATCATTTATATGTGTATCATCTCTATAAATACATATGGGTTGCTTTATATGGGTTATATTTAACCGTCTCTCATACAATTAAACCAAAATCATCTTTTATTTCTACCGAATATTTTACATTTGTTATAAAAAACTTTCTAACTTATTCAATGTCTCACTAGCCACTATGCCACTCAAGCTTCTTCTATGACTTACAATATTCAACCATTTCAATCATTTATGCTTACCCTCACTATAAATATGGCATGTATTTTATGGGTTATGCACAACATTCATCTTTTCTCTCCCAAAATATATTATATTATGTTGCTTTTAGTATACCGGTCTTGTGCTTTTGGTGAGTTATTCATTTGTATTAAACTAATAATCAAATAAACAAAAATGGTTGAAAATGTTGATTTTAAAACATTAAATCATGATCAAATATGTTTTCTTTAAATGAATTTTTATTTTTTATGAAACAACATTCTCGTTCTCTTCTATTAAATAATATTTCTCCTTAAATGATCAGGGATGCTCCACCCCTTCTGCCAGCCATAAATCAAGGAGACCCACCCTACTCCTGGCTCATGGGCTAGCTCCAACCATGACCAAACCCCTAAAGATTCATCTTAGCCATCCCCCAAGAAGTGTAAAAATATCTTCATTAACTTGGAATGCTAGATGGCTACGAACTCTCAGCCCAACTCTACTCACCATTCTTCCTGTCTAGCTAAAGAACAAGGAAAAAGAGCTATGAAAGAGTTGTTGGATCAGGAGGATGCCTTGGTGGGATCTCACAACAGGGAAGAGACTAAGAGTTGTTCTGACCATGAGGAGGGTAAAGATGACAATCAAACTACCTCAGCTAAGAAGGGTAAGGAGGACATTGACCCCAATGCTAGAAAAGACACCATGAATGAAAGTACCAAAATTTTTACAGGAGGCGACTTGGTGGGAAGAATCAAATACCATATTGCCTACTTGGAGAATATGGTGACCAAACTTATCCATGACCTTGACAACACAAACAGGAGACTGGCTGATGTTAGCAAGTTCTCCCTCAAGGTTACGCATGCTACATCAACAACCCTCTATCTTTTAAATGAGAAGGCCTCAAATACGAAGGAGTCTGTGGATGGAAATCATGAGCTCTTCAAATTCCTAAATAGAGATTGGGATGACCTATTTCTTTCCAAGCGCTTATGGGATGGAAAATGAATTTGCTGCTGGACCGGGGGGATGTTGTGAAAGGTGGCGTTGCTAACATCAAGCCCAATTTTTGGGCTAGTAATTTTTGTTACAGTTTTAAGTTTAAAACTTTAATTATGGTTATTAACCCTACGTGGCATAATTTACTTTTTATGTTGGTTAAACTTGATACTATCTCGTGATTTTTTGAAACCAAGTAGTTGTGCTGGTTTAGTTTTTTTTATTTTGGTTTTTGATAGAGGTAGATGGTTTATGTGCTCTGCTGCTTCTTTCTAGGTTGAATTTATCTATTGTTAATTATTCTTTAGTTAGCTTTTTATTTTACCTCAGGCCAACACCCTTTCATTGTTACTTAATTCAAAAACAACGTTCTTGTGCTTGTAGAAATTTCCTCGTTTAATAAGTTGCAATTACTTATTTTTCAATCATTACATGGTTTGGTAAATATATTTATATTTTCTTGGTGAGACAAATGTATTTAAATTGTTTATCATCGTATCTATTTTAAAAATTAAAAAGTAAATAGTATTGTAAATATAATTTATAAAAAATCATTAACTAATAAAAAGTATGAAACTTTTGTTGATGGTAGCTACCATGTAAAATGGTCTTGAAGACACTTTTTATGATACTAGAAGGTCAAGAAATGAATAAAGACAAATTAAGAATAATTTTCATTTGTGTTTTTAAAGTAGTAAGATATTGTTGATTCAAAATGAATAGATAAACATAATAAAAACAACTAAACTAAACCAATAATAAATGAAGAAAATCAAAGACACAAGATACAAATATTTATAGTGGTTCACCATATAAATTGCTACTTCCACTTTCAATAGGGAATTCCTTTTTATTATTCACCAATATATATTACATGACTATGGACATGTATGCAACAATCATGTTAAGATAGAAGATGAAAAGAAGGGAATACTAAAGGTCATGTGACTGTTGGGCTTCACATTCCCAACAATCTCGCCCTTGAAGTCTAGCCAAAATAGCCATGCATTGTGAATCCCCTGTATTTCCACTTCTAAATTTACATTAGAACCATGACCATCAAAGACTTGAGAATTGCTAAACTTTATTCACAAACACTACGAATTAGTCTTTGCCAAAACAAACATGAGTAAAAAAAACTCATCTTCTAATAATTTACCCACAATGTTCACATCAATTAATCTATATTCGGGAACAAAACTTCCAACATATGCAAAACACATTTCTCCATCACGCATTCCTCCTCTTGAGCTCCCACTTAACAAAGTATCAAAAAAAGGGATCACAAACCTTAGAAACCAAAGGATTTACCTTAGCTTGGAGAAGAACATAAATCCCAAACTAATACGTAGGGTCTGTCAAATTGATCTCCATCGCTAAGGTCTTGTGGAGCTACTTCAGATAAGATAATACCTCCACCAATTGTACTAAATCATTGCAAAGTGTATGTAATGCCTTCACCAAATAATTGCAAGGATATATACTTTTGTAGTCCACACATGGAAATTTATTGTTACTAACCTCTATAACCTCCAGCATACTACCACCATTATTTATGTGGGCAATATCTGTTGTATCTTACATACATGTTTCTTTAACATGATCTTCCTTAGCTCTAGCCGCATGCTAAGGAGTAACGACGTCTTTATATTCTGCTAGCTATTGAGAAACATGTGTCTCAACCTTACAAGCTTTTTCTAGATAACTCCAATAAAATTTGTTAATATTTTTCCACTTGTTTATTCATTGTAGAAAAGGTGTATGAGTTGTGAAAAGAAGCCCTATCCATATTAGAATATAGGAGGGTTATTTTTAGAGCATATATGACACATGTTGTGACTTTTATGACGGTTTACACTAGGGGATAAAGTTTTGGACGAGAATACTATTTTAACCTAGTTCTTTTCTCATCTTTGAAATGCAAATATCAAGAATAGGCCACACATGGCGTAGTGGTTTTGTCCATGGTTTTTTAAAACTACAAGTGGTTTCTAGGTTGTAAAATACATATATAATGAGGGGCTCAGAGAGGATTTTGAACATGAAGTTTTGTATGCAAGGTTGGGTGCTAGAGGAAGTCTTTCCAAGTTTGAGTTGAGGTGATGCTCTTGTAACAACTTGCTTTGCAAGTGTGTTGTAATCATTTCTTGATTCGATAATACATTATGCAGGTTTTAGAGTGTGGGGTTTTTCTCCCATAAGGGTTTTCCCCATGATAATTACTGTCTTATATGTTTATAGTTATTTAGTTTATGCTCTTGCATGTTTCTTAAATTGTTGTAATACTTAAGTTGAAATTTTCATAATCATCCTCTCACGATTAGCGTAGGAAGTGTTTTCACATAAATTTTCTTCATTACAAGTGGTATGAGAGCCTGACCAGTTTTAGTTCTATTTGTTGGATACTAGGTATTTTGAGCTAATCAAGGTTTGAGTGGTAGCTTGTGCAGAGTATTTTATTTCTATGTTGCAATATTTTTAATATGGAAAGCATATTAGGGAGGATTGATGTAGAGAAGTTTTCTAGCACAAACTTTGAGATGTGGAAGTTGAAGATAGAAGATCTATTGATTGATCAAGATCTATGGGATGCGGTGGATGAGAATAACATGAGGCTTGTAGATCTAATTTTAGCCACACAGCATGACGTGATGGATAGAAAAGCTAAAGGTCTCATAAGACTCTATCTTGTAGACTCAATTATGATTAATGTGCATGAAGAGTCTACTGCACAAAGAAGCTTTGGAAAAAGATAATTGAGATCTATCAAGTGAAATCACTTGTGAACAAGATTTTCTTGAGGAAGAAATTATATTTTTTGAGAATGGAAGAAGGTGGATGAATTTCAGAGCATTTGGAAAGTTTTAACATGTAGGTGACTCATTTGACCTCTATTGGAGTGTCAATGGATGAAGAAGAAAGGTGCCAAATCTTTCAATGTTCATTGTAGAACTCATGAGACAGCCTTGTCATGGCCATAGGGAATAGTTTATTTGTCTTGAAGATGGAGGATGTTGTTGGTTCTCTACTTTTTGAGGAGATGAGAAGGAAGGTGTCTTTGAATACTAGAGAGGCTTTGAGTGTTCATACAAGATCAAAACAAAGAGGCAAGAATGAAAAGAAAGATGGTCATTGAATGTCCAAGAATAAGGGGAGATCAAAATCCCCTGCTAAGTCCAAGGCAATTTGTTGGAATTGTGGAAAACCCATAAACTTCTGAAAGGACTACAAGGAAGAAGAAGAAGAAGAAGAAGAAGAAGAAGAAATAGAAATATTCTAATTCTGAGTCTGAGAAAGAAGATGGAGATGCTTTTATTGTAGCCTTGGCCACTCATGTAGGTGAAAATGGATGGTTGATAGAATTTGGTGCATCTTTCCACATGAATCCTAATAGAGATTGGTTTAGTAAGTATGAAAAATTTGACGGTGGTAAAGTTTATTTGGGCGATAACCCTTTTCTTGATAATGTTGCTCATGGAAGTATTCATGTGAAATTTTTTGGTCCACTAGAATTAGAAGATTTGACGGTGTCTTGCATATCCTGGGACTAGCAAGGAATTTGTTATATGCTAGAAAGCTAATAGATGTGGGTGTACATGTATAGTTTTCTAAAGAAGGTATGAAAATGGTGAGAGGTTCTATGGTGATAGTAAGAGGAAGTAGATTGGGTACATTGTACTAGCTTGATGCATACACAATTAAGTTCAATAGTAATTTTGATAAGATTGTGAAAAAGACTACTTAGTTGGAAAATGAGAGGTTTTCTCTTTCAATAGATGGACATGGTTTTTGGATACCCAAGGATGCTCTGTCTACCAAATCAAAATTTCATGCAAACAAGACCATGTTATGGCACCAGAGACTCGACCACATAGGTGAGAAGTATCTACAAACCTTGAAAAATAAAAACCTTGTTGATGGGTTGAATGACTATAATCTTGAGTTTGATTTTTGTGAGCATTGTATTTATGGAAAGGAAAATTGCATTTAGTTTTACTTGAGTTCTAATTAGTCTTCATATATATAGGATATAATCCATTGAAATTTATTTGGTCCAGTTGATGTTCCTTCTATTAGTAGATCAGTTTATTATGTTTCTTTCATTGATGATTTAAGTAAAAGAATATGGGTTTATTTTCTTAAGAGTAAAGCTAAAGTTTTTCACCATTTCAAAGAATTTAAAGAAATGGTTTCAAAGAATTTAAAGAAATATTATGGTATTAAAATATAGAAGACAACTCCATATTCTCCACAACATAATGGAGTTGCAGAGAGAATGAAAAGTACCTTGATGGAGAAGGCTAGGAGTGTGTTGAGTGGTGTTGGGCTAGAAAAAAATTTCTTGGCTGAAGTTGTAGCCACTACCTGAGCTACGTGATAAATAGGTCTCTTACATCAACTCTTGTTGATAAGACACCAATGAAAGAATGGTCAGGCCATAAGCCTTCACTTAGACATCTGAGAATATTTCTTTGACAATCATGTGCTCATGTACCAAAGGAGAAGCAAAAAAAATGGATAAAAAAGATGTCAAATGTATTTTTATCAGATATAGTTATGGTGTGAAAGGATAAAAGATTTGGGATCTTGTTGAGAAAAAGGTATTTTATTGAAGAAGTGTTAGTTTTAGAGAAATTAAGCCTTCTTCTGTCATAGTACAACTAGAACAAACAAAAGAAAAGAAATATGTGATTCAAATACATGCTATGCGAGAGAAAGTTGAAGTGGGGCCCTTAGAAAGACAAGAAGTTGAGGAGAGCTCTATGAGTTTTGAATCAGAAGAAGAAGAAGAAGAGGTACCTAAAGGTGTAGAAGAACCTGAGCCAAATCTTGTTTGAAGGTATACTAGACAAAGGAAACCACCTAAAAGGTATGGATATTATCCTAATGATTGGAGATGCATATTTGTATTGAATGTTAGAATAAAAATGTCCTAATAAAGTGAGAGGGGGGTGTTGAATCAGTTGATGTTAATATTATATAATTTAAATTTCAAGCTCAAAACTTATTGTCAATAGAAAAATATTGAACTAAAAAGTAAATGCATCAATAGTGCACATACACATGAACACCAAGATTTGTTCTTGAGGAAAACCCTATTAAGGGAAAAAACATGGTGTGGATGGTACCCACATATATTTACACTATGATTATAATAACCGTATTAGGAGTTCTGATCCTGTTAGGAGCTGAGTATAACAATAGGAAAGTCCCAGTTAAATGAAAAACCCTGTTAGGAGCCTTTACAATGTGATCCCAATTAAGGAATTGGCCCTGCTAGGAGTCCAACCCTATTAGAGACAATAACCATGTTAAAGGTATACAATATATCAACTTGATCAAGATATTTGAGAGCTAAACCTACCCTCGGGCTCTCCAAACCTCACAACTTCAAATTTGAGAAAATCGTATTCCAAAAAATCTTCCAGTACTCAACCACTACCAAGAAATCTCTACCTTGTGCCAAAGTGTACAACCACTATTCTTCAAATAGTATCCAAAGTAGCCTTAATATCGCATTCACCTTTGCATTTCACATATGCAGTCACACTCTATTTTCCAAGGATTTCAATCATTATATACAAGTTACAATAATTATATCCAAGTCTGCCTTCATAGGATAAATCCTATTTAAAAAATATAAATGGACCCATGCAAAGATGCACACAACACCCCTTACAATGTTACAACATAATGATTACACCAATTTATCATTCAGATCCATAAATTAAGCTTGCATATCACATTACTTGAAATATGTTCTAAGTCGGCCTCCAAATAAGTCTTCGCCAATACACACGTCATAGCTCATGTCACTTGTAGGATCATGACTCCATATGATTGCAATAATATTTCAAGCCAGTGTCCAACACAAAAATATGTTCACACATCATAACTCAAACAACCTTGAGTGCTATCCACAAATTTCTACAATCAACTCTATGAGAATCATAGTTTCTATCTTCTAAGAAAAAGTTATCAATAAATAAGTCATAACTCTATTCAATCAATACATAAGAATATGCAATCATGGATGGTGAAACAAGACATAATGAAGAGTCTTCCTCTAAGCTTTCATGTGCTAATTATCTATATTGTGTCCGTACAGTTCTCTAAAGCCTATTTGTAAGCTTCTAAACAACCAATCAATAGCATATGTTGACATCAATGACAAACTCTTTCATGAATGCAACACATAGTCACTTTAACATGTTTCCAACATTACTAGGATACTCCCCCATAGGAATACCATCATCATTCATGCTAATGATCTCCCCCTTTGGCATTGATGGCAACATAGATGAAAAATATCTCAGTTGGGCATAAATACCAAACATACCTATCCTACATTTGTATCATCATATTTTCAAATCCTCTTCATCAATCATCAAATCCTCCAAAGGATGATGCTCTGAATCTCTCATGCTATTTTTCATGTGACATTCCCTCTCCCATTGACATTAATGTCAAAGGTTTCATTATGTCTCTAAGATTTCTCAATAACTTAGCTCAAATACATATACTCCCTCATAGGGGAAGCATCAAGCATTCAATCCAGACAATGAAATAGTGTTATGATATTTTTGGACTAATGGAATACCTATATTAATTATTCAAGAGTAGGTTGGGGCATGACCCCTAGAATACCTCTTAAGTAATCAAATGTATCATTTGGAAAAGGTTTTGTAAAAAAAATTTCTATTTGTTCCTTTGTATTCACATATTCTAACTTCACTTCTTTCTTTGCTACCTTATCTTGCAAGAAATGATACTTTATTGCTATATATTTTTTCTTATAATGCATAACCAAGTTCTTCAACATATTTACCATGATAGTATTTTCAAAATGGATAGTAATTGAATCTTTAAAACATACACCAATGTCCTTCAACATGTGCTTCATCTATATGGTCTATGTACAATTGATTGTTTCTGCAACATACTCTCATTATGTTATGGACTGAGCAATGTAGTCTTGCTTCTTGCTAAGCCAATAAATTAGCATTTTACCAAGGAAGAATTCTCATCCACTAGTACTCTTTCTATCATCTGCATTTCCTACCCAATCAACATCAGTGAAGGCATGAACTATAAAGTCCTATGAATCATCACAAGTCAGTCGACATCCTAAAACCTATCAAACCACTATCAATTTTCCTAATTCTACTTAGAGCAGATGGAAAATTTATTATCACAATCAACCAACAAATCAGGATTGATAATCAAAACCCATCATCACATGATCAGAACTGACACCAAACAACTTGTTTCATCACATGACTCGTCAACCAAGCCAATTGATGGGTCAAAACAATCAACCAAGCTTAAAAAATTGACTGAAAGAGCTAAAAATTACAAAAAGGGGTGTACGAGATATTTCATTTCTTGTATACGCTAAAAGGTGAATGCACCATTAAAATGTTTAAAAGCACTACTTAAACTATCAAATGTGATACAAAAATTTGTATGCTCTACATAAATTACTTGTACGCACTACAAAAAGTTTCAAAAGCGCAGACTAAATCATTTGTGCTACACGAAATTGCATAGGCAAAATCCTAATCTAGGTTTCTTGGTTGTACATGCTAATCAATTGCTTAAACGTGCTACTAAAAACCACAGATGCACTAAATTAAAATTGTACGCACTACTAAAATGGTGGTATGTGCTATTTCATTTAAATTTGGGAAAAAATATACTTTTATCTAGAAAAATCTAAATTTTTCAAAATTAAATGCATGAAATCGACACAAAGGTTTCTAGGGGTACTTACCGGAGGTCCGTAATCCAATGGACACTAGTATCAATGATCGCCCTTGAATCTATACTCCCTATATGGCACCACCATTATCGCAGCTCAGAGGAGTTAGAGGATAAAAAGTGAAACTGGGAGGTGAAAATAAATAGTAAAATTGATTTTTCACCCCTATATATAGCCATTTAACCTAAAAGGGGCACTTTTTAGTAGAAAAATGACCCAGGGGCCAAATTGAACACCTAATTAGTTGATTTAGAGGCATTTGACATCAAATCATTTTAAAAATGATATTGGAAATAAAATCAAAACTATCATAATATTAAAAATATTCAACGAAATTGATAAAAATGCAAAAATTTTCACAACAATCAAATTTCATTTCATTTTCGAGGGGGCATACACTTGGATCATCATTAAAATCATCAACTTAATCAAATAAGTTACACAATATTTCAATGTAAAAAATTTCACATTCATCAGTGGGGTATCAAAATTGGGAAATTCGATCAAATCAGGCATTGCATCAAGGATCCATCTTCAAAATCGACATTGATCATCAAAATCAGAAAACTACATCAGGATATTGGAAAATCTTTGAAACAATACGCTTCACCCATAGATTCAAAGAGGGGCATTTTTAATCACCTAAAAATGGTCAAGATGAAATCAAATGAGCAACTAAGGCAAAATCAAGGCATTAACTGCAATCAATCCAAAATCCAACATTAATTGAAAATCACAAGCCAATTAAATCAATTAAATTGAATAAATCAAGGTAAATAAATCAATTATGTAATTAATATAATTAATTGTATAGTTCAATTGTTAAAAATCAAATCAACCCATTTAAGGGGTACAAATGGCTAAATAAATCAATTAAATTCAATTAATTAATTCTTATTTTCTCTCACTCACCACATGGGAGAAAATTACCTCAACCAATAGGGATAAAGAGTTGGACTCACATGGATTAAGCTAAAATTGAATCTCAATCACTCATAAGATGAGAGCATCCTAACCAATCATTTTGTCTCATTGTCCCAAGCTTTGAGGACAAACCATTTAAATTGTCCCCATATTTGAAACCATGGACTAAACCTTAACCTAACCATGATTATATCAACTCCACCACCTATGCTTGCAAAAATATATAAAGCAAGGTTAAAATCAGGAGAAGAGATCCACATATCTAAGAATTGCATCATCCTTATAGAGAATTTGAGCTAGAATCACAATTTTAGCATAATTAAGCATGGTTTTCATTAAAATAAGTTTGAATTGTGCAATCATTTATCTTTATTCTCATTTTAGGGTTGTCACTAATGGAATCTTGTCGAGAGCTTTTCATTAGCATACCTAATTAGAGATCTATAAGATGTTTATTGTCATTATTAACATTGAAATATCTTACTAATTATTATATTGTAGCTTAATTTGATCTAAATATTGATAAACTAATTCTATAAAGGTACTTCTAGTACACAGATACCCTATAAATTTGTTTTATACTAGTCAACCCATCCCAAGGATAACTGAGAAAAGAAGTGTATGCAAATATACTTCAAAAAATGATGAATCGAAGGAAAATAATTTATCTGATGATTTGTTTGATTTTTCAGAGAGCCAAGGGTCACACTTCTAATGTAGGGTTGTACACACCACTTCCAATTCCTTCCAAGACATGGGATTCTATGAGCATGGATTTTGTACTTGGACTTCCAAAGACTAAGATTGGATTTGATAGTGTATATGTTGTTATGGACATGTTTTCTAAAATGACTCATTTCATTCCTTGTAGAACCGTTCACAATGCTCCACACATAGAAATTGTTTTCTTTAGGGAGGTTGTTAGACTACATGGTTTTCCCTTGTCTATAGTGTCTAACAAAGATCCTAAGTTTCTAGGCTATTTTTGGCACACCTTGTGGAAAAATCTTGGGACTAATGTATCCTTGTCATCTTCCTATGACCCACAATCTGATGGTCAAATAGAGATGATCAATAGGTCTCTTGGTAATCTATTGAGATTCCTTACTCAAAAACATGGGGCCACTTGGGATTCAATTCTTGCCTAGGCAGAGTTCTCTTACAATGGCTCTCTTAACAAAGGTACTAGCTTGACACCCTTCCCAATTGTTTATGGTGTTCACCCAAGGGGTGTTCTAGAGCTTAGAGTTGTCACATATATGGAGAAGAAGAGTTCCTTAGCTAAGGATTTTATAGAGGTTATTAATGTTAATCTCTATTGAGCATTCAAGGTTCTCATTAGTATCAAAGGATAGTAAACAGGTCAGTCGGTTACATATATTAAGTCGGTTAGTAACTTGAAGCAAGACATAGAAGTCAGTAAAGCCTTTACACCGAGCATCACACAGTTAACCGAGCACCGGCGACACCGACACCGATGGTCAGTAAACACCAAGCATCGTAGTATACACCGAGCAGATTATACAGTGTTTACCGATGATCACAAAAAATGGCATAGTAATCAGAAATGGCACATTATTCTATGTAGACAGTTACAAAAGATAATAAAATAGTTTACCAAGATCGAGGAACATTTATTATAAAAGATATTCATTAAATGCAATGATTATCTTATTTGTATTAGTTGATCTAGGTTATTTTGCACTGTAGATCTTAGGGTTATGAGTATTCTTTGTAACCTAATTTTTGCTTAAGCGGCAAAATAGAACACTATATATTGTATATGTTCGCACCATTTTATGTTTTTTTTAAAAATGATATATATGAATCACGGAGCACTTGAAGAAATTTCCTATCTTCAAGAAAATCAATTTATTGAACAGAATAGAGTACAAAGGATATTAGATTGTTTTAGAATCAGAGAAGGCTACTGAGAAGAACAAAGCACAGAACCATCCCAAATAAGGTGATATTTTGATGAGCATTTATAGATCTATTTCAGATAATTGAGTTGTCAACTAGTAGAGAGTTACCTATTACTTTCTGACAATTGTGATAGAGTGTTTGCATAAATCTCTTAACATAGTAGACTTAATAGTCTTTGTATAAATCTCTTAACCAAGTACACACTTCAATTAGTGTTGTTAAATCATATAACTAGGTAGATCTAGTTGATCTAATATGTTACTCCTAACAAGGTAAGATGGTGTTAGAGATAAAAGGATCTATGGTTGGCATGTGGTCACATGGAATATTCTCACCCCATGCGATCATGCACCCACTGTCTAATTGGGTGGTGATCGATGTGTTCGTTGTGGGCCCGCTGTTAGAGGTGGTCATGTGGCAGCTTTTGGTTGGCTGTCACATGATCGCATAGCCCATTCTTTGGCTATGTGATCATGCGACTGGTCGACATGTTTTCCTTGGGCTCGGTGAGAGGTGGTAATGTGGCAGCCACGGTGGTGATGTGCTGAGTTCTAATTGGTTGCCGATGTGCCCGGTGGCAAGGGGTTTGCGGTGGGACCCATGTTTGCAGTGCCCGAGTGTGTTTGGCTTCGGTGGTGATGTGGTGGCTTTGGGTTGGTTGTCGTATGATCGCATAGCCCAAATTTTGGCTATGCGATCATGTGATCGGTTAACACGTGTCCATGGTAGTGCGGTGGCAGTTACGGTACCCCTTGCAGTGGTGGTTGCAGTAGTGGTCTGCAGGTTGCCGCATGTTCGCATAGCCCATTTTTAGGCTATGCGATCATGTGACAGGGTGCCATGTGTCCCTGCGGCCTGTCTATATTTGTTGGTGGTCCTGCTGGCAGGTGGTGTCGTGGCAGTTTTTGGTTGGTCCGAGCTGGCAGGATGGTGGATTTGAACGCGAGCCCAATTCAAGATTTTTCGGTGGTGATTTGATGACCGGTGGGGTTCATGGTTAGTGGGCTTTCGCATGTTCGCATAACCCATTTCCAGGTTATGCGATCATGCGACCGAGCATATTTTGGAGCCTGTTTCCTGTGGCGGTTAGGTTTGTGACTGCGCGGCTGCGCAGTTGGGGGCAAATGGTTAAAATTCTTAAAGCCCGCGTAATGCATGTGACCATTTGAGCTTGTTGAATGTTTTCGGTGGCAGGAGGTACTGAAAATCAATTTTTGAGCGGCTGGAGTGGGCAGAATGGATTGTCAATTGCTGTGGGTTGACCCCTGTCATGACTATGTTTATTCCTCAGTGGGGTTAGGTGATTTTGAAATTTTAAATTTGAAATGATCATTACGCTTGCTTTGTAACCCTGGTATAAAGGGATTTTCATGAGCATTTTGTAGCATATGGAGTTAGGTATTCAAGCTTTTTCAGTTGTGAGTCCTCTGCCCAGTCTGAATTGTAATGCTCTGATTTAGCTTTTGTCAACAATTGAGAGAAAGTTGCAGGACTAAGCTGTAATTTGCAATCTTGTTTGTTTAGATAGATTGTATGCACTTAAGGATTCTTCAAACTTAATATAGATATATGACTCTTATCTCTCCTCTATGTCATTGTAGATAGATTTTGAGTTTTCTAGCTCACTGCATGTTTATCCATGTATATGTCTTCATTTTGAGTTCTAATCTAGGATTAGATTAAATGATGCTCTAGATGAGACATAGGTCTATCTCTTGTCTATGTGAGGATTTCATATAAGTAGTAAAGGAGATTATAGATGTGTTTATGGATTTGAATCTCAGATATAATGCTGGTGTGTGTGTGTAATCTATCTAGGAAAACTTGCCCAATGGATGAGGCACTAGCCTAGATGAGTATTTCTTTGTTGACATATCCTGACTTAGATTGTTATGATTCAAACATATAAGATTAAGAACCATCCTTTAGATTTTCAGTATTTGGTTGTTTGAGGTCCTATCCCATAGTGAAGAGATGTTAATGAATGTGTGGTTATCATTTAGTACCCTCTTACTATCCAATCATCTGTTATATGAACCCAATATTTAGTGTGTGAAGTATATTTTATGCTGGGTTAGGTGCACCGACCTTGGTTTTGTAGAGCCAGAAGCAGAAGAGGGCAGTCTTGTCCCTATAGTTGGTCTAGTTACCCTAAGACCTCATAGCAATTTTGGAGCTAACTATTCCTAAGATCCATCTGAGGGTATATTGGTAGCCTTTTAGAGCATAAGCATCATTTTGGACACCAACAAGATGGTGACTCTGCTGGGGAATGCTATTCATGTTCATCTTAACTAGTAGGTCATCATTGGAAAACAGGGTTATCCTTGTCCCTTATCTCTCTAACTTATTGGAGCATTTTTTGAAGTGAAGAAATCATCTTATAATATTCCCAATACACTTGGGTGGTGACTCAAAAATCTTGGTAGCAGTACTGGTCAGTGATTTATTTTGCAGAATGAGTTATAAAGCTACTAGGTCCCGGAGAAAGGAGCATTCTAAAGACATAATGGAAGAAGGTATTCCAAGTACTTCAAGGCCTAGTTAGACAAGGGGAGGAAAGAAAAGAAGAGGTGTTTCTTAGACTTGGAGAAATAAGAGAGATATTAGACAAGAGACCCAGGCCAGGCCTAGTCAAGAAGAAGACAATTCAGAATATGAAGAGGCTACTGTTGACTTGGGACTGAATTAGTATGAAGATGAAACTCAAGTGGGAGATGATGAGTCTCAGACCACTCTCCCTAAATCTAAGGAGATCTTTGAAGAGGTTTATGAACTAGAGAGAAAAGTTCATGAGCAGCTTGCCATTAGGCAGTGAAGAGATAAAGAAAAAGAAGAAAAGGTAAGACAGGCTATGATCAGGGCTGATCAGCTAAAGAGGCAATTGCTAGATTTGTAGGTAATTAAATTTGTCCCAGAGCCTAAGAGGGTAGAGGAATAGCCTATTGTGCAAAGGACACACGAGGAAACTAGGCCAAAGGATAAAGGAAAGCAGAAGGCCATTGGAGTTCAGATCAATGAACAAGCTGTTGTTGATAGAACATCAGATCCAGGACTAAGATTAGACTCAGACCTTGAGATAGCTAGAAGGAAGAAAGAGATATTGGAAAAAGAACTAGAGAAAGCTAAGTTGGAGGCTTCTACTGCAGAAATCAGGAAAAAGATTGATTTTCTCAAGCATACTTCAGGACCTTCACATGTTGTTGCTTCCTTCTTAGGGCAAGGTGGAAATCAGGGTAACAATGCAGCTCAAGAAAATGGTGTACCGAGTGCTACTAGGGTTCCTGATGGTTCAAACACAAGAACAACTACATCTCAAGGAATGGATCCACTGCATGGAGCTCCTATTCATGAAAGGTACAAACAACTTACCTTCTTTGGTATTCCTGGATATCCTAATGTAATCCCTGATGAGATTAGAAAAAAGCTTCCTAAATTTACTGGAAATAATGTTGTCACATGTGAGGAACATCTAAAAAACTTCATAGATGGGTGGCTGCAAGAAGTTGGGTGCCAATTTTTTGCAAAAAGTGGAAGTGTTTTTCCTATTTTTCAAAATTTATCTGAATTGATCTTAAAATTTGAGGCACTTAGAGATTGAATCTCGAAAAAATTCACTAATAGAAATTATAGTACTTGGAGTCTACTTTTCAAATATATAATTTATTTTAATACCCACATGGTATAAATTATATTTTGATAGGCATATTTGAAAACCACTTTTTCAAAATGCCTGTTTCAGGACCATACCACATTCGTGTACGGCCACCATATTTTGACACAAATAAATAAATTTTTTTAAATCCTTTTTAGGGAAGATACCTAAGACATAGAATATTGATGAGAATATTTTTTCTTATTTTTTTGTTTTGTAAATTATTTTTTATTAATTTTTAATTAACAATAAAGCTTATTTTTCAAACCTCTCGTGTATGGCCACCATAATTTAATATAATTTTTCTTTTTTTCATAATTTTTTTTTTAAAAATTCAAAAGAATTGAATCTAGATTGATGACATATAATTTATTTTTAAAAATACTTAAAAATTAAAAAGTTATTAAAGTTTTAGTGAGTCTCACTATTTTACGTTTATGTACCACTATCAACTAATAAATAATGTAAAAATAGTAAAAATAACCATATTATTATGAAATTTATATTTTTAGAATCATGATAGTGAGATCTTTAATGGGTTTTTATTTTGTCAAAAAAATCGATCCAGAAGGGCTTCAAAAAATTACGGTAAGCCTTAAAATTTTTATTCCAATGCCTTAGTCAAAATTTTGGAGGCTAAGACATAGGCTTGGTCTCACCAAACCTATCCCAAACCAAAAACTGAGGTAGAGTGAAAACTCCCGCATGCATATTTTAAGAAACGGGCACCCGTTATTTAAATTCAAAAAACGGGCACCCGTTTCATAAATTTAAAAATATGTGTTTAAAAAAACATTTTAAATTTAAAAAAAAATTAAATTTTTTTTTAGAAACGGGTACCCGTTTTAAACAAAAATGGGTGCCCGTTTCTGGAAAAATGGGTACCCGCTTTTGAATTTCGGATCGGATGTCCGAGCCTAAAACGGGCACCCGTTTTTAAAAAATGGGTGCCTGTTTCAAGCGGCACAAATTTTCAAGCCGCGGACTTCCACGGAATTGGCACCCAACTTTTTGCTTCTACCCAGATGTAATAGATGATTATAATATAGAGCCTAATGATGTTATAATGAAACTATTTGTGCAATCCCTGATTGAGGATGCTAGGGATTGGTTTAGAGGGTTACCCCATGCTAGTATAGGGTCATGGAATGAATTCAAAAATTGTTTTAAGGAACATTATGGAGATAAAAACAAATGAGGGTTTTATCTTGAATGAATTCAATAACATAAAGAAAAATTAGAATGAAGAGGTCCTTGAATTCAACATAAGGTTCCAAAAGGCCATGCATAGGCTCTTGCAGGTTATCAGATTAGATGACAGGGTATGTCTTATGACATACTTGAATGCCTTTGATGCAAAGATGGGATATCTCTTGAGGGATAAGAACCCTAGAAGTCTCGGGGAAGCTTACAAATTGGCCATCAACATAGAGAGCAATAGAAGAATATCAGGAAAGATAGGAAGAAGAGATGATTGAAGGCCTCAAATGTAGAGTAAGAAAGAAATGGGAAGGTTTGCTGACTCTAAACCCAAAGAGGATGACAATCTAAAACAAATTTTAAAGGCTTTGGAAGGTTTAAGGCCTGGAGAAAAGGGAAACAACAAGGCTGTGACTATGGAGAGGTCAGCTCCAAACAACTTTAGTAGATAGCTAAGGATGCAGAATTACCCTTACAATACCCAATGGAAAGATGGCAAGCCCATTCTCCCAACCAAGCAAGAAAGGCCTGGTGGAAGGATCCCTGATCCTTTGCAGAGAAATTTAGTGAATTTAGCTAATGAGGTTCCATGGTGTGTCATTTTTCAATCTCCTCATAATCTAGAGCATTGTGTCATTGCTTTGAATTTACCTAATAATCAAGAAAGTGAGGAGCAGTATGATAAGGAAGGATGTGGTATGACTTCTTCACATGCATGGGATGAAGCTGACTCTACTGATGAAGAGGGAGAATAGTTTGATGATGTTGGATGTGGTGCAGTGAGGGGCAAGGAGCAAGTTTCTTTAAGAAGACCATCAGATGAAGAAATTGCTCAAATCACTATAGACATGGTCACTCAAGCTAGAAGCAATTACAATTTGAGAAATAGGACAGTTGGAAATGCAGCTGGTAAACCAGGTAGTATGTTCATCAGGAGGATAGAAAATAGTGTACAACAACGTGAAGAAAAGGGCAAGGGTGCTTGTGTTGCTGACCAAGTGAAGGTAAAAAAGAAAATTATGCCTGTTACAGCACCTAGAAACAAAGACAAGACATCAGATGTGGTTGTTCCTGCCTTTCAGAAGGAAGAGGAATCCTCTCTCAAGGACAAATCTGAGTCCACAAAAGATAAAGTTGTCACTATTTTTGAAGAAGACATGAATAGCTAGAAGTATGTTCCAATAGATATGTCTAAGTTGCTTTCACAGATCACTGTCAAGGTTCCACTTTTGGAAATGATGAGAATAGAAGAGCACAAGGTCAAGGCCTTGAATTGGGTAAATGGTGTTTCTTCTGTAGGAATCCAAGAAATGAGTAGAAATGAAAAACATGTGGCTTCCTTGGAAGACACACCCGATAGTAAGAGTGAAGAAATTGTTTCTAAGATCCCTCAAATCTTCTTGGATACAAATATTGTAAACAATGCAGTAGGGATAGTTGATCCTTTCTTTTTGTCCCTTAAGATTGATGGTAAAATATTAAAGAATTGCATGATCGATTCTAGAGCATCAAACATTGTCATGCCTACAGAGATCATGAAATCATTAGGACTAAAGGTTGATACACCTCATGGGAGATGCCAAGCTATGGACTCAAGAGAAGTGCCAGTTATTGGTACCATTAAGGCTCTGCCTTATAAATTAGCTGCATTTCCTAACAAACAGTTGACTATGAGTGTTCTTGTAGTTTACATTCCTCCTCAATATGGAATGTTGTTATCTAGAAAGTGGAGTGCCTCCATGGGAGGAAGTATTCAATGTGACTTGTCCTTTGCCACTTTTGACATTGAAGGAGAGAGTGTGAAGGTGTTAAGGGAAGCCAGGACCCCACATATGATTGAGGAAAATGAAAAGGATAGCATGAATTGTTTTGTTGACATTGACATTGGTTCATTCCAAGTTCAGAGGAAAGAGATGCAAGAAAAGGTCAAGCCTATCCTTTTGGTTGATGATGAGAGTAACATGGAAGAGGGTAATGTCTTATGGACATTATATTTTGATGGAGCAAGTTCTAGAGAAGGTATTGGAGTAGGAGTATTGTTGGTATCCCTGAGTGGTAAGACTTTTAAGTTTTCTTTCACTCTCTTGTTTCCTTGCACAAAAAATGTTGCAGAGTATGAAACCCTATTGATTGGTTTGAGACAAGCATCAAAACATGGGATCAAACATCTTAGGGTGATTGGTGATTCTGAGTTTATAGTTTCTCAGATTAGATCAAAGTATGCAACAAAAAACCAAAGGCTGAAATAATATAGGAATGTTGTATGGGATGAAATTGAATGTTTCAGTGCCTTTGGTATTGATTGGGTGGATAGAATCCAGAACAAGATGGTGGATTTACTAGCAAACATAGCCTTACGGTCAGAGGATGTTACCTTTGCGGGGATATCTAGAATTGAGTGTAAGTCCAAGCCTTCTATCCCAGATAATGTTGAGAATTGGAAAATATTTTTTGATGATCAAGACATTTTGAGATTCTTGCAGTGTGAATCTCACTTTAATGGTCAGGAGATGGATTTCAGTACATATGTTAACATCAGAAATGGAAAGGAGAATGTCCTAGGAAAGGAAGTTCTACAACTAAGGTCAAATAGGATCCCAAGGGGATTGGTTTCTCTTGCGAGAGAATTTGATGATAAAGAGAGGGCTTGTGTAGCTAGACTTGCTGACAAGGTAAGTGATTTGGAGGAAGTAAATCTGGGAACAAGCCAAGAACCAAAGAACATTTACATGGGTAAATGTTTATCTCAAAGAACTAGAAGAAATCTGATTGATCTTCTCAAAAAATTTAGACATGTCTTTTCATGGTCTTATGAAGATTTGAAGGCATATAGAGAAGATCTCTTTCAACATGAGATACCATTAAAGGAAGGAACTAAACCTTTTAGGCAGAAATTAAGGTCTGTGAACCCTACTTTGGCACTGAAAATGCAAGATGGACTCAAAAAGATGATGGATGCTAGTATTATAAAGCCTGTCAGACATTCTACTTGGGTGTCAAATTTGGTTCCAGTAAAAAAAAAGAATGGTGACATTAGGCTGTGTGTTGATTTTAGAAATCTGAATGTCAATTCTTTGAAAGACAACTATGGTCTCCCTAATATGGAAAACATGCTGCAAAGAGTCACTGGATCAGAGTTGATGTCCATGATGGATGGTTTTTCTTGGTTATAATCAGGTCATGGTCAAGGAGTCAGAACAATTCAAGACTGCATTCACCACTCCTTGGGGAACATATGTTTATGTTAGGATGCCTTTTGGCCTGACAAATGCAGGAGAAACTTTTTAGAGGGCTATGAATGTAGCTTTTGCTGATTTCATAAACAAGTTTTTAGTGGTATACCAGGATGATCTTATAGCATATTCAAAGAAGGAGGATCAACATTGTGAACACCTTGAAAAGATTTTCATCAGAGCTCTGGAGTATGGGATTTCTTTGAATCCAAAGAAGTGTTCTTTTCATGTTATAGAAGGCAAGCTCTTAGGACATATTGTGTCTAAGGATGGAGTGAGAATTGATCTAGAAAGGGTTATGACAATAGACAAAATTTCACCACCAACAAATGTTAAAGGAATACAGTCTTTCTTTGGGTAGGTAAATTTTCTAAGAAGATTTGTTACAAATTTTGCAGAAATTTGTATTCCCATCTCTAGAATGTTGAAAAAAGATGCAAAGGTAGAATGGAGTGAAGAAGCAGATGAATCTTTCAAAAGTATCAAACAGGCCATTAAAGATGCCCCTGTTTTGAGGACCCCTGATTATGGTAAGCCCATGTAGATTTTCTCTTTTGCTTCTTATCATATAGTTGCAGCAGTCTTATTACAAAAGAATTTAAATGGATATGAGCAACCTATATCATTTCTTAGCAAGTCTTTACATGTAGCAAAATTGAAATATGACATCACTGAAAAATAGGCTTATGCCTTAGTCAAAGCAGTCAAGGCTTTCAGGTGTTATCTTGTGGGAGCTAAGGTGGTTGCTTATGTCCCTAGTGCTGCTATTAAAGATATATTGGTGCAACAAGAGGTATCAGGAAAAATATGTAGATGGATTAACAGGATCCAAGAATTTAATATTGATATTCAGATTACAAAATTGGTAAGAGGCCTAGGCCTTGCAAAGTTGATGGCACAAAGTAATCTGATTGCTAATCATGTGAATATGCTAGAAGAGGAAGAGAGGCCATATATTTGTGATATGGATTACTGTGATTGGTATGATGATGTCATTAATTACTTGCACAAGTTGTTCCTCCCCACTGACATGAATGAAAATAAGAGGAGGACTGTCAAGTTATAGTCAGCAAGGTATGCCATTATTCATGGTGAGTTGTGGTGGAGAAGCAATGAAGGAGTATTGCTAAAATGTGTGGACCATGAAAGATCTAAGACTCTATTGGAAGAAATGCATCAAGGTGTGTGTGGAGGACACTATATGGGAAAGACCACAGTCCACAAGATTCTTAGGTCTAGATTTTGGTGGCCTACAGTTTTTAAGGACACACATCAGTTTGTGAGGAAATGTGATGCATGCCAGAGGTTTGGAGGAAAGTTGAAATTTAGTGGGAATTTTCCACTCAAACCAGTCTCAGTTCAGGCCCCTTTCTAGTAGTGGGGTATTGATTTCATTGGTGAGATTCCAAACAAGTCTAGTGGTGGACATTCATACATACTAGTGGCGACAGACTATTTTACTAAGTGGGTTGAAGCTATTCCCACTAGAAGGGCCACTAGTAAAGTTGTTATTGATTTCATGATGAAAAATATTCTCACTAGGTTTGGATGTCCAGAGATAGTTGTGGTAGACAATGTGATGTGTTTTAGATCTCAGGAGTTTGATGATTTTTGTAAGAATTATGGAATACACATTTCATTTTCTTCCCCATACCATCCACAAGAGAATGGCCAGGCTGAATCCAGTAATAAAAGCCTTATCAAGATTCTCAAAAGGGTGTTGGATAGAAATAAGAAAGCATGGGACTCAAAGTTATGGTGGGCATTGTGGGCTAACAGAGTGACTATAAAGAAAGCCATAGGTTGTGCCCCATTTGACCTGGTATATGGGATAAGTGTTAGATTACCTCAGAACAATTTGTTGCAAATGTATAGGTTCATCCAGGCATATGATGAAGATTTAAATGATGAGATGAGGGTGAGAATGGATGAGCTAATCCAGTTAGAGGAAGTAAGGAGGGATGCACATGAGAAAAATGAAAATTTGCAGCGACAGTGTAAAAATTTGTTTGATAAGAGAGCAACTCAAAGGAGTTTTGAAATTGATGATCTGGTCCTGATGTGGAATGCAAGGCTGGAGGATAAGGGAAAGAATGGAAAATTTGATCCTATTTGGTTGGGCCCTTATTTGATTGAGAGAAAGTGGGGAATAGATTCATATATTCTGAAAGATCTGACTGGTGGCACTTTGGAATTGCCTATTCATGGACAATTCCTAAAGTTTTACTTCTCTTGAAGTATCTTTTTCCATGAGCAGTAGTTAGGATTCTTCCCTCAGTCTCTTAGGGTTGTTTTTGGTTTGAAATTTTGTGGTTTTCTCTTCCAGTAGATTTTGTTTCCTCATTGTATCTCCAAGAGATACATGTCCCCAAAAAGACCCATTATTAGGCCATTTTTCTAGTCATTGCAAAATCTCATGAAATTGCCCTCTCCCCTACAAGTGTTTGTCAAATGTCTTGCCTTGTGCTCTTGATTGTTGTCACCTTGCTTCAGTCCAGGCTGCATCTCCTAATGTGCAAAACCCAGAAAGTTATTAAAATTTTGAGGTCCGCGGGAAGCAAACTTTAAAGTTCTGCCACAATGTCGAAAACCTGCAGTGCTTTCAAAAACCCGTGTTGTTTTCGGCTTCCCTACTACCTTTTGGTCTATCATTATTCCTGTGTGTTTTCAACCTTTTGCTAAAAACTTGCATTGTTTTCGACCCTTTGCCTTCAAGCTTTTATGCACTTGTCTTTTGGTGCCGAAAACTTTGTGTGTTTTCGACTATGTCTTAACTGCGCAAGTCCGACCATGTGGTGGGTCCAAATTCTTCCTTATTGGCTATCACATGGCTGCATGTCAAATTTTTTTGACATGCAATCATGCGACCGCTTGCCACCTAGCCGTTTGGGTCCCGGTCCTATTCAGCTTCTTGGCGGTCTTCTTTGCCTTAGTGCGCAAGTGCGATGTGTGGTGGGACCTGGTTTCTGGATTGGTTAGAAGGTCCTGACATGTCAAAGCATCAATGGTTGTCATTAAAGTGTAAAGGATTTTTCAAGGCTATAAGCTTTTGTGACAACCATCCGATCCTCCGAAAAGGTAAGGCTCATGTCTGATTGGTCCATGTGGCAATGACTTGTTAGACTTGTCAGCGGGGCCCAGTGTCAGAGATAAAAAGATCTACAGTCGGCGTGTGATCACATGGAATATTCTCACCCCATGCGATCATGTGCCCATCATCTGATTGGGTGCCGATGGGTGTGTTCGTTGTGGGCCTATTGTCAGAGGTGGTCATGTGGCAGCTTTTGGTTGGCTATCGCATGATCACATAGCCCATTCTTTGGTTATGCGATCATGTGACTAGTCGACATGTCCCTGGGGCTCAGTGAGAGGTGGTAATGTGGTGTCTGTGGCGGTGATGTGCTAAGTTCTGATTGGTTGCCAGTGTGCCCGGTGGCAAGGGGTTTGTAGTGGGACCTGTGTTTGTAGTGCCCAAGTGTGTTTGGCTTCAGCGGTGATGTGGCGGCTTTGGGTTGGCTGTCGCATGATCGCATAGCCCAATTTTTGGCTATGCGATCATGTGACCGGTTAACACGTGTCCATGGCAGTGCGGTGGTAGTTGTGGTACCCGTTGCGGTGGTAGTTACGGTAGCGGTCTACGGGTTGCCACATGTTCGCATAGCCCATTTTTGGGCTATGCGATCATGCGATAGGGTGCCACATGTCCCTGGGGCCTATCTGTATTTGTTGGTGGTCCCGCTGGTAGGTGGTGTCATGGAAGTTTCTGGTTGGTTCGAGCTAGTAGGATGGTGGATTTGAACGCGGGCCCAGGTCAAGATTTTGTGTGGTGATTTGACGGCTGGCGGGGTGCATGGTTAGCAGGCTATCACATGTTCACATAACCTATTTCTGGATTATGCGATCATGTGACCAAGCATATTTTGGAGCCCGTTTCCTGTGGTGGTTAGGTTTGTGACCACGCGGCTGCGCAGCTGGGGGAAAATGGTTAAAAGGCTTAAAGCCCACGCAATGCATGTGACCGTTTGAGCTTGTTGAATGTTTTAAGTGGTAGGAGGTACCAAAAATCAATTTTTGAGTGGTTGGAGTGGGCAGAATGGATTGTCAATTGCTGTGGCTTGACCCCTATCATGTCTATGTTTATTCCTCGGTGGGGTTAGGTGATTTTGAAATTTTGAATTTGAAATGATCATTACGCTTCCTTTGTAACCCTGGTATAAAAGGATTTTCATGATCATTTTGTAGCATTGGGAGTTAGGTATTCAATATTTTTTCGGTTGTGAGTCCTCTGCCCACTCTGAATTGTAATGCTCTGATTTAGCTTTTGTCAACAATTGAGAGAAAGTTGCAGGACTAAGCTGTAATTTGCAAGCTTGTTTGTTTAGATGGATTGTATGCACTTAAGGATTCTTCAAACTTAATACAGATATATGACTCTTATCTCCTCTATGTCATTGTAGATAGATTTTGAGTTTTCTAGCTCACTGCATGTTTATCCATGTATATGTCTTCATTTTGAGTTCTAATCCAGGATTAGATTAAATGATGCTCTAGATGAGACATAGGTCTATCTCTTGTCTATGTGAGGATTTCATATAAGTAGTAAAGGAGATTATAGATGTGTTTATGGCTTTGAATCTCAGATATAATGCTGGTGTGTGTGTGTGATCTATCTAGGAAAACTTTCCCAATGGATGAGGCACTGGCCTAGATGAGTATTTCCTTGTTGACATATCCTGACTTAGATTGTTATGATTCAAACATATAAGATTAAGAACCATCCTTTAGATTTTTAGTATTTGGTTGTCTGAGGTCCTATACCATAGTGAAGAGGTGTCAATGAATGTGTGGTTATCATTTAGTACCCTCTTACTATCCAATCATCTGTTATATGAACCCAATCCTTGGTGTGTGAAGTATATTTTATGTTGGGTTAGGTGCACCTGCCTTGGTTTTGCAGAGCCAAAAGTAGAAGAGGGCAGTCTTGTCCCTATAGTTGGTCCAGTTACCCTAAGACCTCATAGCAATTTTGGAGCTAACCATTCGTAAGATCCATCTGAGGGTATATTGGTAGCCTTTTAGAGCATAAGCATCATTTTGGACACCAACATGGAGAATTATCAAGAAGACTTGAAGATGTTGCAATACTCAGAGCAGATAATGAAAAACTAAGAAATGAAATAAAGACACAAAATTAACACAATGAAATGATGAGGATAGCTTAGGAAAGCTCTAAAAAGATTGATGATTTCCTAACTAATCAGAGGAGATTCGGAAGTAGAGATGGTATAGGCTACACCGGTGAAGGAGAATCATCACAATAAGATGAAAAAGTCAACAAAAATCAAACTTAGAAACCTAAAGTGATGACATGTTACCATTGTGGAAAACCAAGACATACATCTAATGTGTGCAGAAGCAAAGCACAAGGTAAACCTCTTGTCATTCCTAAATTCAATGGATATTGTTATTACTGTGGTAAGTTTGGTCATCCAGCTTATGAATGTAGAGCTAAGAAGAATGACATTGCCAACAATACTACTGAAGAGAAAATATGCTATACTTGTAATAAGCATGGACACACTGTAAGGGACTGCAAGGTGAAAATGAAACAAGTCTAGACACCTAAAGAGAAACTACAATGAAAGCCATATCAACCGAAGGGACAAGGAAAATCATATGTTTGGGATTACAATACATGGACTAACTATACTGCATGTAGTCAGTATGGACATATTGGAGCAAATCACTATAGAAAGAGTCAGATTGGACAATCAAGAAACTGGACAAATGCAGGAATGGCATGTATGCACTGTCACAAGGTCCATCATGTAAGCAAGAACTACAGAGACCAAGCACCAGATGAAAACCATATATTTGAGAGTGGATATAACATTGTAGAAATTATGAAGTTAAGGAACACAATGTGGAAGAAGGCGTCTAATGAGAATGCTGAGCCAACTAACACTGTTGATGAAACCTCATCCACTGGATTGGGTGACATCAGTACCTCCACTTAAGTTGACAAAGGTATGTATGGAACTAACATTTTAAATGATCATATTTTACATACAATTCCTTATATGTGATGTACAATACCAAATCTGCATGAATAAAGATGCACTATGGTTTATGTGTTATAAGTTTACTAATGTCACATAGTCGGTAAAAGTAGAAACATGAGTTGGTTACCTATTGGTAATCACTATACAAGGTTAACCGACAACAGTGCAAACCGATGAAGAAATTCTATGTTAACCGAGCAAAAGAAATTAATAGACATTATCAAGCTGATAGTTGTTCCGTATCAAAAGTTAGGTCACACATTTAATGCATCAAAGTTTGAGTGGGAATATCAAAAATTCTATAAATACGCAGAAATAAAGTTCATTGTTACATTGTGTTTTCGAAGAAAGGATATTTTACAGAGAAGAGTTTGAGCTAAAGATTTTCAAAATAGATTCAAAGCTACTTGAGATCAAACCGATGACAATTCTTCGATGATAATGAGTAAGTTCATTTGCCTACTGAACACTAGCTATTTATTATTTGTCGAAACACTAGAAACAATTTATGGCATCAACATCAACTACAAGCAAATTGCAGAACATTAATGAGGAAGTAGAATTAATTGTTAGGGCACACTTCACCGAGGAGAAATTCAAATCTCATCCCAAGGTCGCAGCACAAACAGATGATATGGGCACATTTTCTAGTATTCCAGATAGGTTTTTGTTGATAGAAGATGTTAGGGCCTACATTCACTACAAGATCGGTGAAGTATGTATTTTGAGACCATTGCATCTAATCAGCAAATCTATGGACCAGATGGTAAGATTAAATCTGAATACAAGAAGATTGAGGAGTTAGGATTATGGTGTGTCACATATTTCCCGCAATCATTCCACAATGACTAGATAAGAATTGTACTAAGAAGATTTCATGATGGTAAATTTTGGCTAGATAAACCTATTGAGGTTACGAAGAAGATTATTAGTAGGGTTACTGGGTACCCTACAATTGACAAAGCCAAAGCCTTTCAAAGTTCATCTCATCCTGATTTAGGAAAGAACACTGGAGCTCAATGGGATGGTAGGTCATTGAAGATATCAACTATCAAAGATCCAGTGGTAAAATTTGTAGCTCATGTCATCGGGTACAAGATATTCCAATCAAGCAGACCAAATAGTGTACCCTACAACACCGTGGACATGGCTTACAAAATTGTGAAGAAAGATCACCAAGTTGATCTTGCTGAACTGCTACTACACCAATTGCATGATAATATGAAGAGAATAAAGGCAAAGAAGTCCAATACATGTAAGTACAGATCACTACTTGTATGTACATTTCTCTATCTACAAAAATATGTACTAGGTATCGGTAAAGTAAACTGGCAATCAGAAAAATTGATAATTGCTCAAATCTGTGAAATGATGAAAATTCTAGGAGATAATCTGAATAAGGAATTCAATGCATATTTCAAGGAATTTCAAACAAAAATGCAACAAAGAAGTAGAATTCCAAGGGAATTAGTGAGAAAATTTGAAGATGACATATGTTTTGTGGTAAGCACAGACCACTCAATGATAAAGGCAGTAGAACCAAGAACAAAATGGCTAGCACCGATGGGTTATGAAATGAATCATGATTTCACTTTGAAATCTATCAATGCATTGCTAGCATTACTGATAGACATCACTGCCAGTAGGTTTGGTGTATATTAGGAAGCTAAGTCTAGAATCACAACAAACATAGAGATCAGTAAAATGTCAAGAAGGGCAAAGAAAATGAGAAAAGATCTCTCAGCAAAATATGGAAATGTATTTGACTCACCTAAGGAGTCATTGGTTGATGAGGCAACTGAAGGTCAGTTACAATTGGCTGACAAGCCCTATGATAGCGAGGAGACTGAGTCAAATAAAGAAAAGGATCACACACCAGTTCCTCCCATAATTGATGAACAAGAGGTACAACTACCAAAACTTGAAGGAATGAGGACACATTCTTCAACTGCTGCACAATCCACTGAGCAAGTAGAAGTAGAAAAAGTAGCAAAAAGATGAGCAGCTACATCGACCAAGAAATATGTTAAGAGAAACAACAAGAAAGTAGTTGAGATACTGAAGAAAAAGAGGAAATATATAAGAAATAACAAAGATCTAGAGGATACTGAAACTGAAAATGATCCTGATCAATTCAAGTTAGTTCACAACAGGGAAAGTACTATAGAAGAAATAATTGAAGATATAATTGAGAATGGAAATCTTAATGATCCAGGCATAGACAAATTTAACACCATGTCAATTAAGGACAAGATAAAGATAGAACATGCTATCATCCAAATGATGATTAAATTCAAGAGAGTACCAATGGAATTCACATGTCAATGTCCAAAAGAACTTGATGACAAAATAAATGAGAGATGGGCTATTGCACTAGATACAAAGAAAAGAAAAAGAGAATAGTCACTAAGCTGTGCAGCCACACACTTTAGCTATGATGTGGTAAGTGAATACATGACAAAGTATCAGGCTAGATTTCTAGTCAAGAATAGAGCTATGTAGATCATGGATGAGAATGTGGATGATATGGATGTCATATGTGATTCTCTATGGACATCAATTCTAAAAGTAGAAGAGAAAGTTGAATAGGAAGCATTCTTGAAACTGTCTAAAAAGAGACACAGTTCAAAAGGTAAAGGTATTTTCATTGATGATAGTAAAGGTAAGAAAATAGAAGACACTGGTATATCAGTTGCCGAGGTAATTGATATCACCGACCAAAAGGAAGAAATCAAAATTTCATAGGATGCACGGGATCAAGTCACGATCCACTAACAAAATAAAATTGATGATGATGCACTCATTGAGGACATCACTAACAGTGATCCTGATGATGAAGCATTAAACACTAATAGTGTGCTCACATCTCTATTGGGAGAACTACCTGTACTTGCAGAGGTAGTTGAAATATTTTCACAAGTACAACCTGATGTGTCTCATCCTAAGCCAAAGAAAGATACAAATGAGATTCAAGCACCTAAGCAACCTGTAGATACAAATGAGCCTAACAAACCAAAGGCACAGTCTATAGAAACAAAGGAACCATAAGAACCAAAGTCTACCGAGGTGAACCCACCTGACACTACAACTGAGACTCCTACACCATCTACCAAGGAGGAGAAGAAGGATGATACAGTGTCAACTGGGAAAGATACTCCAAGAAGTGAATAAAAAGCTATTGTCATAAGTGAGAAGAAGTCACCTCTTGCCCAGAAGAAGAAGAAGAAGAAGAAGAAGAAAGCCAAAAGGCCAGTCACCATTGATGAAGTTATCATTATACCAAAATGTGACCCGAGAACCCTAAGCTCTAAGGAACTGAGTAGATATGGGGAATTATGTTCAAGGAAAGTGGCACAAGAGAAGTTAAGGCAAGAACACAAACTTAAAGAAGTGTTAAATGATGTGAGGGATATTCTGCAACAAATAGTACTGGAAACAAATATAGATGAGAATACTCCCATCCTAGATCAACTTGCCACACTCGCTGACAAAATCAGTGCCCCTAATACAGATGCAGACAAATGAATAGAAGAAAGGGCAGAATCAAAGATTTAGAACAAATTGGTAGAAAGGATTAGTATAGAAGTGGCATTGAACAAGGAAAAATTATCTGCAATCATTACCAAGGTAAAATCTATCACCCAGATAATCTATCAACTTCTAATCAAGCTTTTTACTTCAGACACCTTCACTGTAGAAGTTAGTGAAAAGATAAAAGGTTTAGAAGCAGAAATAAGGTTGAGTACACAAGCAGCTATTGTCAAGCCAACTGCTTTCTTAAAGCATATTAATCGAGTTCAAGAACTCCGGTGGTTGATAGTAGATTTAAGGAAACAAGAAGCACACATCACCGATCAAGTTTTAGAGTTACAAAAAGAACTCATCCCTTACTTGAAAATTTTTAAAGTACATATTGTCAAAGCTGAACAACTTGTGGCAACACCAAAGATTTTGATGTTGGATAATATCTTTGACATGCATGCACAAGTCGGTCTTGAGCATATTGCTCTTACCAACTTGAAAGAGGAGTGGGACAACCTCTTGGAATCTATACAGAAAACCCATCAGCACATTTTTTATAAGATGTAAGTGTACATTACATACTTTTTGGGTATTAGGCATTATTATCAAAAAGGGGGAGAACATGTATATGCCAAATAGTATATTTTTTTGCTATGTATATTACACACTACTGGGAGCATGCACCGAGGGGGAGTACTATGTACTTAGAAATTTTTTCTGTGGATATGTATATGGCAGACACATAAGGAATATATAGAAACATTTTGTCTATATACATTCAAAGTTTTGATACTAATGCCAAAAGGGGAGATTGTTAATCTCTATTGAGCATTCAAGGTTGTCATTACTATCAAAGGATAGTAAATAGGTCGGTCGGTTACTTATATTAAATTGGTTAGTAACTTGAAGCAAGATAGAGCAGTCGGTAAAGCCTTTACACCGAGCATCACACAATTAACTAAGCACCAGCGACACCAACACCGATGGTTAGTAAACACTGAGCATCATAGTATACACCGAGCAAATTATACAGTGTTTACCGATGATCACAAAAAATGGCATAGTAATAAAAAATGGCACATTATTCTATGCAGACGGTCACAACAGATCATAAAATGGTTTACCAAGATCAAGGAGCATTTATTGTAAAAGATATTCATTAAATGCAATGATTATCTTATTTGTATTAGTTGATCTAGGTTATTTTGCACCGTAGATCTTAGGGTTATGATTATTCTTTGTAACCTAATTTTTGCTTAAGCTGAAAAATAGAACACTATATATTGTATATGTTCACACCATTTTATGTTTTTTTTTTAACTGATATATATGAATCACAAAGCACTTGAAGAAATTGCCTATCTTCAAGACAATTAGTTTACCGAGTAGAACAGAGTACAGAGGATATCAGATTGAGCAGAATCAGAGAAGGCTACCGAGCAGAATAGAGAAGAGAACCATCACATATAAGGTGATATTTTGATGAGCATTTATAGATCTATTTCAGACAATTGAGTTATCAACTAGCAGATAGTTACCTATTACTTTCTGACAATTGTGATAGAGTGTTTGCATAAATCTCTTAACAGAGTAGACTTAACAGTCTTTGTATAAATCTCTTAACCGAGTACACACTTCAATTAGTGTTGTTAAATCTTATAACTAGGTAGATCTAGCTGATCTAATATGTTACTCCTAACAGGGTAAGATCACCAGAAGTGATCAAAACTTGTAGCCTTAACAGGCAAACCTTTTCTATCTGATGTAGTGAAGAATTTGTGGGTGTCATCCCCATCGCAGTTTTTACCTTCTTACAAGGGTTTTTGCGTTACCAAAATACTTGTGTTATGTGATTGTCATATTTATTTCATGTTGTTTACTTTCTTAAGTTAACTAGATGATTGATTTATACAATTGTATTAAACTTATTTTGATCGGTTATCACAGTATTTAGTTATAGATCATAAAGGTTTCTACAAGTAAATTTTTGTGGGCACTGATTCACCCCTCCCCTCTCAGTACCTATCTCTCCTAATTCCAACAATTAAGGCCATTCATGAAAATTTCAAGACAAAGTTGCAACATGCTTTTGATAAGTATAAACAACATGGAGATAGAAAGAGGAGAGATTTGCAATTTGCAGTAGGGTATTTGGTGATGACCCATTTGAAGAAAGAAAGGTTTTCCAAGGAGAACTATACGAAATTGATGATGAAAAAACTTTGTCCCTTCAAGATTCTTAAGAAGTGTGGGAATAATACATATAAAATTGACTTACCCCCTCACATTGGTTTGTCTCCTATCTTTAATTTTGTTGACATATATTCTTATAAAGGGATTGTTAGTAATGTTTGTGTTTCTGGTGAACAAGATTCTATGTAGGAAGGACTGATAAAATATTTTCCTACTCCACCCATTTTGGAAATTAAGTGCATTTTGGACAAGAGGGTGCTTAAGCAGACCAAAAGAAGAACTTATTATGATTTCTTAGTCAAATGAAAGAAACATCCTCTTGAGGATGCTACCTGGATGACTTCTAAGGCCATTGAGAAAGAAAGGTTCAAGTTTGCAGATGTTCCTACTCAAGGGACTTGAGTTCTATTTGTCCAAGGAGTATGGTGCAGGGAACCACATACAAACGATTAACTTTAGGATGTTTCCTTTCAATGTAATAAGGATATATGTCTTCCAGACCATCTTCATGTGTTTTGGTCCATCTTGTGTGGCCAAGGGTCTCAAAGGTGTATCTATAAATATTGAGTTCCCTTAGTCCATTTAAGACCTTGAGTTAGTAGTTGTAGGGTGAGTTCAGTGTTTTAGGAGTTTCGTGTTGTTTCAAGTATTTTTGGATCATATTAGTCATGTTTCATCTTGTTTAATTATCAAGAACATGTTATTTGGGTTCAAAACATAACAAGATGTAAAATTTTCTAAAGATGCAAAAATGTTGCTAAGAAACTTTTCCAAGAATGCAAAAATAATGTTGAGAAAATTTTCTAAAAGTTTCTCGAGAAGCCAAAATTGGTTCCAATGGTTGGAACTATCTAAGGATTGGTTATATAACTTGATTGAATGTATTTGAACCTCCTCCAAGTGTGGAGAAGAGATCAAAGAAGCTTGATAAATTTTATTGAAGGAATAAAGTGGATTTTATGAGTATTTCTTTATTGTGCGGTCGAGGATGGATTGGTTTGTTAGATCAAGTGTAATGGTTAGAAATTTCTCTATTTCTTATCTATAATACACTTGGTTTGATTGTATTTCATTCATATTTTTTCAAGTTATCGTAAGTTTTGTAAGTAGGGTCTATTGTATAAATAAAGCCCTAACTTGAGATTTCTCTAGTGGAATTCCAAGACCTACTGGGAAATGAAAGTTAGGGACATGCACTCCAAGATTTTTTCTATTTTTGGCATCAAACCCTAGCATTAAATATTTTAGTGTATTTAACCAGTCTAAGGGACAAATGTGTGAATAGTTAGGTGAATTGATCTATGGGACATGGTAAGTGGAATTTATTGGTAAATTGGAGATATTATAACAACCCTAAGTTCTTGTATCAGCTTTTTGAGCCCATATTTGAGTATTTGGATTGTATCCAAGCCTAACTTGATCAATTAGGTCTATGAGACTTTGTGAAGGTTTAGGGGTGTTGGAATGGAGTTGGTACATGAATCTTGGGGCACTTTTATAACATCCAAAATGGTGACATAAAATTAAATTAAATCATCAATTGCCATAGTGAAGTTATTAATTGGGTGTTGAAACCTCATTTGGTGAACTAGTGGGAATCATAGTTCAATAAGACAAATTGGTGTTGTGGGTAATAGGGAACCAAGGATTTGGGTAATTATTTGTTTCAAAGACATAAATAAGATGTTCCAATCATCAGCTAGGTTATTTTGTGTTGGATCATGGTGTTTTCCACCATTTGGCTTCATTTAGGGAAGATGTCCCTACAACCCCATTTGGGTCACTCTTCAGCTCAACTTGGAAGTTGTTTGGAGATTTGGAGAGGTCAAAGAACCTATTGTGAAATTGCTAGTCCATTTAGCTTTGATGGTTGGACATGGCACTTTGGATGAGGAAATAAGTTATCAACTTGTAGCAGTAAGAACCCAACAAGGACACTTCTTGCAGTGCACTCTGCATCACTTTGGGTTCTATGGAACAATGGTATGAGATTATCATATGTGCATCCTATATTTTAGGTTTAGTGCTAGCACATCAAACTATATTGAAAATATATTTTTGTATTCAAGATGACATGTTTTTTATAGGTCAATAGATGCATTTATTTTATCAAATATGTATATATATATATATATATAGAATGTATCTATTTTTAGCTGAAGGTTATGAGTGACTGAGTATATCTTGAAGGTGATATGATGTGAGCATGACTATGTAAATTAATACTCAATGGTGAAGTGTGTGAGAAAAAGTAAGAAGTGAAAAGGATAACATTGAAGGAAAAGAATAATAACATAAAGGTGTATTCAATTTTTTAGAATGTTGGTCAATGTTGGCAAAAAATCTCTAACTAGATTTTCTTCAATGAGTTGTTGTAGTGTTGTTAACCAAAAATATTTCATGCATAAGCAAATGTAACTTTATCGGTTTACATTTTATTTGCAATATATTTTTGTAATCAATCATTTTGTATTAGGGTAGTTATCCCAATCAGCAATGAGTTCTTTGAGAAAAATTAAAATAATCCCTTGTAAATGTCCCATTAACCAATTTTACCTTAGTTGGTGTTCTATTCATGAGAATTAGTTTCTTCATGGTTTTTCCCATCTTGGGTTTACACATAAGTTCTAGTGTTTATGGTGTTTGGTTTTTTGTGCTTTCATATTCGTATCTATTTTAAGGATCACATTTCTTGAAGAACTCATGAGATTAATTAAGGTTAATGAAACTATTTTAGAATAACTGGTTCACCCTACTCTCAGTTATTCAACTTATTCAATTCAACTAAATGTAAAAACTGCTAGGTGTCTCAAATGCATACTACTATGTATGCATTATTCTAATTCATCTTAAGTGTAATAAGGTGAATAATTAATTACACTAACATTGTAGGTTTAATGAGATTGGGATAAGTATATCTACAAAAGATAATGATTAAAATTTGGTAGATGTGTTGTGAGTATGAAATTATAACTTGTAAGTAAATGCCAATATATAATTCACTAGAGATAAAATAAGAGAAACACTCAAATATGACACGAAAATCTAGTATGTGTGAGACCTAAACATTATACATGTTCAAAACACAAAATTTTCAAAAAAATTTATGATGAGGACTTTGCATCATCAAGGATCTTTGTGTTATCACTAGAAATGAATAAATACAATGGTTTCTAAAAATATTCACTAAATGCCCCTTCATAATTTTAATTAGTGTGAAACTATCTCTTGGTCTCGTTAACAAAAAAAATTGAGATCTATGATACCTCCATGGTGATTTAGAGTTGTGAGATCATGACGATAATAGAAGACATCAAACAAGCTATTGTAGGAGCATTCATTTGGGTCATATTAAACTCTCACAACCTCTAAAAGCATGATATTTCCACTACTAAAATCTCCATAAGTGGGATTTTGTAGGTATCCCTAATAATAGATGACCTATGTGTTGGTGACCTAAAGAATCCTCTAAAAGGAAATTTTGACTCCCTATAAGTAACCTTTTCTAAACTAAGAAAACAATTGGCTCAGCATAGGAATGTCATTATCATGCCCCTAAGAAATTCAAACCTTTCTTGTTTTAAATGTTTCTCTAATTGAATTTTCTACCATCCTTCTTCTAATACCCAATTTACTAAGAAAACCATCTATTATATTGCCTACCAAAGAAGATATAATTGTGGTTGATTTTGATCTTCTATGCGAGGAATAATAACTTGTCATAAAATTTTATGCATTTTATTGGATTTGGTTTTGAGTGCATTTATTTTTCCATCTTCTAATAACATGTCAGGCTACATTATGGAGTTTCTATGTCTCCTCCGGATTCTTACATTAGGAATAGACCCAAATCAAGATGCTAGTTAGTTATTTTTTACTTTCTTTCCTCTCACTTTGTGAAATCAAATCAAGGCATAGTATTTTGGACTTGTTCTAGATCATGAGTGTGATTCCAAATTTATTTTGGGAAATTCATGTCTCTCCCCCAATTGCCTTTTTTAAAAATGCTTCTATTCTTCCTAACATATTTTTTCATACAAGGACTTCTCATGAACCCACAATTGTAAAGTTGGTACAAGCCCATTGATGCATGCATGAATCTTGAGGGATGTTGATATATTTGAATATTTTATTTTATATTTTTATTCATTTTTAGTGGGAGACATGAGTTCTAGAACCTTACAAAATACCTGAGTTGCCCATTTTCTCTTACCAATTGCGGATGGTTATTCATCTGCTTGGCATAAATTTTAAACTTTAAGAAAGATTGATAGAATGCCACTATCCATTTTTTATGTGATTAAATAGTTCTAATAGCTATTTTGGCCACAATTGATGATTCTAAAACATTCAAATATAAATATTTTAAAAGTTATCATTAGCATCTTGAATCTAATGATAGTCATAATACTGAATAGTACCATTTATAGTACCACCAATAGTTACTAAATAAATAAGATATTTTTCTATACTTGAAATATTTTCCTTTGTTTAATCTTGTTGAGAGTTTGAAATGAGATGCTGGGATTAATGTTTGTATAGAAAGTGTCTAGCATTTTCAACAAGCATAAATTGATTTCTTTCTTAGAACTACTTGGGATAAGAACTTGCAATTATGATGTTGTAGCAGATAAAATGTAATATATTTTTCCCTATATAGTTAACTAATTTGTTATTTGAAAAATTTAGAAGGTTTAAATTTTGGCATAGTAAAGTAGGCCAACGTAAATATATATGATTCTCATATCCTATTTTATAGAGAGCAACCCCAAAAAATTTGCTTTAAGAATTGATTTTTTTTTAACAACTCAATATGTACCTCTATTAAAATAACCTATTTAATATACCATATGACAATAATATTATTTTATTTATCAATAATCTAATATTATGACACTTATTTAAATAAACGTAAACTGTAATTTCTTGCACCTATGTGAAAACTAATTCCTAACAAGCCATACCTCGTCTTTTTATCCCTTTTCTCATTTTTACAACATAAAAAAACTTTCCAATCTTTATATTCTATTGATTTGAAATCTTGCTCCTCTTTCATTTCTTCTATAATGCCAACTAACTATTTACATTACAATCATTTTTCTTCAATAATATAAGAAATATTTAGTAGAAGAGACATCACCTTATTTTTTCCTTCTTTTATTTGGTATTTCTAGTTGGGTTTTCATTTGATTTATTAAATGCTAGTTCATACCCTTAAGTAGGTTGTAGAGTGTCATGGTCATACAATAGTTTTTGAAGGCATATCTTTGTGGCTATAAGTATACTTTATGGTAGAATATGTGTATTTCATATAAAGAGTATAGATGTCATTGAATGAAACTTATAACATTTCATCTCTTTGTAATTGAGTATAAGACATCTATGCATTCTTCATTAACTCCTTTTAGGAATATAAATTATATTACGTAATAGATAATTATTTTTGCTCGAATTCCTATAATAGAATAGAAATATCTCCACATAATCCTTGAAAGGTTCATCCTCCTTTTGTGTCATGGAAAATAGGACGTCACCCTTATATCTGCACTTCTAAAATAATCTTGGTATTTTAGTAGGACTTTTGTTTTCATGATCTTCCAATTGGCTACATCATCTTTTCTTGATCCCATGAACTATCTTAAGGAAATATCCTTAATTGTCACATAAAATAATTTTAAATGATATGAATATGCACTATAGTCACAATGTCTATAGAGGACATCAAACTAAGCTAATTATGTGTTTGGATCCTTGTGACAATAAATTAGAAGCATTTTTAATTATAGATTCCTTTTGTTCACAACTTATGGTGGTGCATACTTGATTCTAAATTGATGATAACCTTTGTGAAAACTTCTTATTTGGTGTGATAGATTGATTCCATAATGATGTTGAACTTTAGTTGTAACTTCTTTGGTTGTCCCTTTGTTATGACTTACAATTCAACTTGGCAATTGCTCAATTATTACTATCTTTTGAACTTAGGTTTTATTGCCTCTTTTACATAGGTGTATAACAATGAGAGAGAATCCACATATGCAAGTTTCTTCTTTGGTTACGATGATGTATTTTGGGTCCAATAGAATGATGTTACTAGCAATGTACTTATACCATCATTAACTAACTCTAAATGAACATACAAATTATTGTAGTGGCTTATGCATGGTATTTTTAAATTAAACAAGATAAGAATATTCTTAAACTAATTATTGTAGTGCCTTGTGCATGACATTTTTAAAATTAAAATGAAGGGAACATTCCTATACTTATGATATTTGTAAGGATATGATTTTTATGTGATTATTTAAAGTGGTCTTTATTTTATACTACTGATACAATTTATAACATTTAAATATTATTTTCAACATGAACTCCGATTTTACATTGAATGAAGACTATAAAATAAAGATACATTATAAATGGTTAATACTTTACTATCTACTTTTTTAAATAGGAAAATCTTTAGAAAAAAAATTATTTGAATATTATTTGACATTGGCCACAACTAATGAGGTAACCATCCTTTGATTGAGATTTTATCTTAAATCTCTGTTCATTGTTAATGTCAGATTTTTTTCATAAAATTGTATTCTAACTATTGTCTGACCTGACCTAAACTATTGTTAGACCTTATGTAAACTAAGGATAAATTATAAGCCAATTGAACTGGTTTAGTTTTCACGTTGCACAAGGGACTTGCGAAAACGGATATAAATGTACTTCATATCTTTCAATGCATGTCAAACCTTCTTTGATCTACTTAATTGAGGCTCAAAAAGCACTCTTTTCAAAAGCAAACTCACAAGAGGATGGTAAGAATAATAGATTTTAATTCTCTTTTGTCATTGAATATTATACATGATGACAATTTCAGAAATGAAACACTCAGTTTCATTAGCAGGAGAATATGAATTAGGTCGTTGTACAAGTATATCATTGTCACTGTACACATGAGTCTGAATTTTAGACTCCCATATGCAGCCCTGGTTTATTATCTGCAGCACTTGGGATCTGGTATATGGCTTGCGCAATTGGTACACGATCGTAACCTTTCCACAACTTCAAATAGATTAGAACTTGGTTTGTTGTTGCTATTTCCACCAGTATTTACAACTTCCTTAAGGTTATATCGAGCAGAAACTTGCAGGGCAAACAGAACGGTTAGAAGGAGAAGCACTATCATGATTCTCATAAGATTTGATCCCGCCATTTTCACTGCTGGAGAGCGTTCTTTCACAATGAAATCTGTTCACGCTCCAAATGAACAACTGAGCAGAATCAAAAGAGCAGTTTGAAGAGTTTTGAGGAGAAACGTTGAAATATAATAAGAGCAATTTGAAGAGCGAGCAGATCGAGATGGTGTTTCAACCATACACAGACCATATTTATAGAGAGGATACGCATAGACGATCGGAATGGTTGAATATTGTAAGCCGTTCAAGGAGGACCCATTCAAAATTTCAGTCGCATAGTGGCATGTTGGACTCTGAACAAGTCCAAATTATTTTTTGTGGATCCAAATGTAAAATTTTCGCTTCAAATCCGCGTTTTCCATTATTCAACGGGCTTGTAATTTGGATGATAGGCGTTTGATTCGTACTTTAATCTGAATATTATCAAACCGCAAACGCTTTTGGGAGACATTATATCTGCACTTTCTGGTTTGGGATTATATTGACCTTTTCTTTCGCTTTCTTTGTCTAAGGCTATTATTTATTATTCTCCAGGACTCTTATTCGTTTGCTATCGCTCTCAAGAATTTATGTTAACACGCCCTTCATCCACGTGTATTTTTCCAGTCCATATATGAGAGGAGTGGCTGAGCTCCTTACAAAATATACTATTGACCAAATTTTAAAATCAGAAAATACAACAGGTTTCGTAAAATTTTCACCATCTTTTTCATGATCTGCATATTTTGTGGTTGAAAACCACAAAAAAAATTGTAAAAAAATCACTGTATTTTCGGAAATCTAGAAAAAAAAGAGATTGACATTTTTTTATCTTAGGTGCATTTTGTAGGGAGCTTAGCCCTGCTTATAAGAGAGGGGTCCCTACTCATATAGGGTTCAATTATTGTATAAAGTATTCCTATCTAGTTTTTTCATATATTTATATTAATTTATGTGTAAATTAAAAAAGGATCAAAATAGATCATATTTGAACATATAAAAATCTAATAAAATTATATTAAAAAATATTAATACAGTCATGAACAAGTGATATAAATAATTGTAGAACGTAATCATATTTTATACAAAATATATGCAAATTTGTGAAATGATTTTTGGATGTCATCGTTGTGATTCATTACTTATTATTCTCTAGGATATGGGATAACTATATACGGACATGTAAAATCCAAATCCATCAATGTACAAATTTTTGAAATGGTTTTTGGGCATCATCGTCGTGATTCATTATTCATTATTCTCTAGGATATGGGATAACTATATACGGACATGTAAAATCCATATCCATCGATTTAGTGGCACTTCGAATTGGAGAAAGTGCAGATTTTTTTATTTTTTATAAATGCTAAAATTTTCGTGTAAGATCCCTTATCCAATGCATTTATATTTAATATTCTTTACTATTGAATTTGAGATTTATATGTGAACTGGGTCTTTTATTCTATGACAGATTTATTTATTATACATAGTGTTATACACATTTGTTATCTTCATCCATGTGTTTATACATTCTTATATATATTTGTGTTATTTGATTATTTGTTACACTTATCTATATAGGTAAAAATGCCTATTTTGTAAAGGAAATGTACTAATGAATATCAATGTTTTAATTAGTAAATGAGAAGTTCTAATGAATATAATGTGTGCTTAATTCAAAAGTAATATCATCACCCTATAATAGAGCACGCTCTTCAAACTCCTACTAAATGTCTAAACTTTTGCATCCAGGAGTTTTAAAAGCTGTCTAAATTAAATATAATCTAATAGTTCTTGGAGTTTTAGGAAAGAGCTTTAAAAATACTAATGACAAGGCTTGAGATCTATTGAGATCTATTGAATTACAAGAGATGGAACTAGCTATAGTACATGGAGTATAAGATTGAGTGTATACTTAAAGGTGAAGGACCACAAATGCATTAAGCTCTTAATGATTGTCAAATTATTTAAGGAGATAGAAAATGTCATTTTTCTTAAAATTTTAGTTGGTTTCATTGTGTGAAAGAAAGATCCCAAGAACTAAGTTTATGACTAGATCAATATTAAACTAATCTTAGAGGGTAGGCTCAATACTCAAGATTGAGGATGCTTGTCAATTTGTGTATATGTTAGGAATTAAAACTCTTCTATCTTTGCAAGTCCCTAACTTAACAAAAAAAAATTCTTGTCAGAATTTCAAATTTGACCCACTACATAATTTCCTTCTAATCCTCATATAAATGCTTCTAATCCTCACCTTAATTCCTCTTGACTCAATATCATGCTTCTAATGCTTATGTTAGTAGGCCATGGCATCATAGAATATGAATCTTCTCATCTCTCATCTCCAATACTAATATTCAACATACAACACTATTAAAAATGTTTAGATGGTCGACATTCAACCTTATTGCATGAAATCAACAATGGATGTCCATCATTGCCTATTGTAAGACTTTTGACCAACATCACAACAATAATATTTTAGTGCAATGACTCAAACATAAAAAAAAGTACCTGCATCAACACCCATTGGGTGGTTATCCATAGTAGAGAATACTAAAGTAACAGCTAGAATAAACCATCTAACATTAACACAAACATCTAATTTTTTTAACACATCAGAACTAGAGTAGAAATAGATCTAGTTAACCTTCTATAACACTCCACAAGTTTATCATTAGAGAGATGAAAACACAATCATCAATATAACATCTCATATTATCATAATCGTAATAAGAAGAGAGTTGAGACACATGAAAAATACCAACTACTACAACAATTTATCAACATAAACACATATTATCATCATTAACAAATGCTAAACATCAAGTTGTAAGAGGGTTTACATCACAATGGGTTGATGTAAAATTGACACCATGATATATCATGAAACTATCAACAAAAAGTATTAACATCAAGACATATTATTATCAAAAAGATTTGAACATCAAGAAAATAGAGGATTGACATTGATGGAAACAAGAACTACCAACTAGGTGAGTTATCATTCTTTCTTGGACTAGAAATTGTTCAATTAAATGATGTCATTTTTATGTTTCAAGAAAAATATGTGAAGGAAATGTTGAATAATTTTTGTATAGAGGAACGCAAACCTATAAGAACTTCTATTATGGTAAATTTTCATTTGAGAAAGAATCATGAGTAATCTCTAGATGAATAGAAACTATATAGGTCCATGATTGGTGACCTATTATAGTTAACCACATTACAACCTAGCAAAATATATGTTGCTTACTTGGTTGTAGTATTTCAATCGAATCCTTGAGAGAAAATAATGACAAGGTAGTCAAGAGAATATTTATATATTTGAGGAACACTCACTATTATGGTTTATAGTTTCAAAATGATTATTAATTTTTCTGTAAATGTTTAAATTGATACTGATTGGATAGGCTGTGTTGATGAAAAAAGAAGTACCAATAGTGGAAAATTATTTTTGGAAAGTAAATAAGTTTCATAGTTTATAAAGAAGTAGGTTTAAGTTCCCTTATCCACTACTAAAGAAAAGTGTGTAGTCTAGTGTTGTAAATTACACCCCTATGTAATTTCTTTCTCACCTAGGCCCCATTTTATCATTCATAGCCTCCAATGATCATTGTGCTTCATCTAGGTCTACTTTCAATTAAATTCTAGCATCTCCTCCTCATTTTGGATCTCGAGCCCCAAATCATTGTATGCATTATAGGGAGAAGGTTACCTTGGATAACCTAGTCCTCGTAATCATGGCCCAAATTCAATCATACAATAGGTAGCTTGTGGAAGTAGGAAATTTGATTCGGTGTCAACTTGCTCCAAAATTAACACCCTGAAATGATTGGGATAGGTATAGAAGAAATTTATCTCCCCTCATTTTGACATAAAATAAATTACTCTTAATTCATTTGGGATAGGTATAGAAGAAATTTATCTCCCCTCATTTTGACATAAAATAAATTACTCTTAATTCATTTGGGATAGGTTTCGTAAAATTTTGATCATCTTTTCTTCATGATCTGCATATTTTGTTGTAAAAAACCACAAAAAAAATTGTAAAAAAATCATTGTATTTTCAAAAATCTAGAAAAAAAAATAGATTTGCCATTTTTTTATCTTAGGTACATTTTTTAGGGAGCTTAGCCCCTACTTATAAGAGAAAGGTCCCTACTTATATAGGGTTCAATTATTGTATAAAGTATTCCTATCTAGTTTTTTCATATATTTATATTAATTTATGTGTAAATTAAAAAAAGGGTCAAAATAGATCATATTTGAACATATAAAAATCTAATAAAACTATATTAAAAAATATGAATACATTCATGAACAAATGATATAAATAATTGTGGAACATAACCATATTTTATACAAAATATGTGAAAAATTGTGAAATGATTTTTGGATGTTGTCGTTGTGATTCATTATTTATTATTCTCTAAGATATGGGATAACTATATATGGACATGTAAAATCCAAATCCATCTATGTGCAAATTTTTGAAATGGTTTTTGGACATCGTCGTTGTGATTCATTATTCATTATTCTCTAGGATATGGGATAACTATATACGAACATGTAAAATCCATATCCATCGATTTAGTGGCACTTCGAATTGGAGAAAGTGCAGATTTTTTAATTTTTTATAAATGCTAAAAAAATTTCGTGTAAGATCCCTTATCCAATGCATTTATATTTAATATTCTTTACTATTGACTTTGAGATTTATATGTGAACTGGGTATTTTATTCTATGACATAGATTTATATATTATACATAGTGTTATACACATTCGTTATCTCCATCCATGTGTTTATACATTCTTATATATATTTTTGTTATTTGATTATTTGTTACACTTATCTATATAGTTAAAAATACCTATTTTGTAAAGGAAATGTACTAATGACTATCAATGTTTTAATTAATAAATGAGAAGTTCTAATGAATATAATGTGTGCTTAATTCAAAAGTAATGTCATTACCCTATAACAGAGCATGCTCTTCAAACTCCTAGTAAATGCCTAAACTTTTGCATTAAAGAGTTTTGAAAGCTGTCTAAATTAAATATAACTTAATAGTTCTTGGAGTTTTAGGAAAGAGCTTTAAAAATACTAATGATAAGGCTTGAGATCTGTTGAGATCAATTGAGTTACAAGGGATGGAACTAGCTATAGTATGTGGAGTATAATATTGAGTGTATACTTAAAGGTGAAGGACCACAAATGCATTAACTTCTTAATGATTGTCAAATTATTTAAGGAGATAGAAAATGTCATTTTTCTTAAAATTTTAGTTGGTTTCATTGTGTGAAAGAAAGATCCCAAGAACTAAGTTTATGACCAGATCAATATTAAACTAATCTTAGAGGGTAGGCTCAATACTCATGATTAAGGATGCTTGTTAATTTGTTTATTTGTTAGGAATTAAAATGCTTCTATCTTTGCAAGTCCCTAACTTTAAAATAAATAAATAAAATCTTGTCAACTTTTCAAATTTGACCCACTACATAATTTCCTTCTAATCCTCATCTAAATGCTTCTAATACTCACCTTAATTCCTCTTGACTCAATATCATGCTTGTAATGCTTATCTTAGTAGACCATGGCATCATAGAATATGAATCTTCTAATCTCACATCTCCAATACTAATATTCAACATACAACACTATTAACAATGTTTAGATGGTTGACATTCAACCTTATTGCATGAAATCAACAATGCATGTCCATCATTGCCTATTGTAATACTTTTGACCAACATCACAACAATAATATTTTAGTGCAACGACTCAAACATAAAAAAAGGTAGGCATGAACACCCATTGGGTGGTTATCCATAGTAGAGAATACTAAAGTAATAGCTAGAATAAACCATCTAACATCAACACAAACATCTAATTTTTTTAACACATGAAAACTAGAGCATAAACAAATCTACTAAACCTTCCATAACACCCCACAAGTTTATCATTAGAGAGATGAAAACACAATCATCAATATAACATCTCATATTATCACAATCGTCATAAGAAGAGATTTGATACACATGAAAAATACTGACTACAACAATAGTTTATCAACATAAACACATATCATCATCATTAACAAATGCTAAACATCAAGTTGTAAGATGGTTTGCATCACAAAGGGTTGACATAAAATTGACACCATGATATATATCATCAAACTATCAACATAAAATATTAACATCAAGACATATCATTATCAAAAAACTTTGAACATCAAGAAAATAGAGGATTGACATTGATGAAAACAACAACTACCAACTAGGTGAGTTATCATTCTTTCTTGGACTTAAAATTGCTCAATTAAATGATGTCATTTTTATGTTTCAAGAAAAATATGTGAAGGAAATGTTGAATAATTTTTGTATAGAGGAATGCAAACCTATAAGAACTTGTATTAAGGTGAATTTTCATTTGAGTAAGAATGATGAGTAATCTCTAGATGAATAGAAACTATATAGGTCCATGATTGGGTACCTATTATAGTTAACCACATTACAACCTAGCAAAATGTATGTTGCTTTCTTGGTTACAATATTTCAATCTAATCCTTGAGAGAAAATAATGACAAGGTAGTCAAGAGAATATTTATATATTTGAGGAACACTCAATATTATGGTTTATGGTTTCAAAATGGTTATGAATTTTCTCTAAATTTATACATTGATACTGATTGGATAGGCTATGTTGATGAAAAAAGAAGTACCAATAGTGAAAATTTATTTTTGGGAAGTAAATTAGTTTCAATGTTTATAAAGAAGTAGGTTTAAGTTCCCTTATCCACTACTAAAGAAACGTGTGTAGTCTAGTGTTATAAATTACACCCCTATGTAATTTATTTCTTACCTAGGCCCCATTTTATCATTCCTAGCCTCACATGGTCATTGTTATGGATCTAGATCTAATTTCAATTAAATTATAGCTTCTCCTCCTCATTCTGGATCTTGAGCCCCAAATCATTGCATGCTTTATAGGGATAAGGTTACCTTGGGTAGCCTAGTCCTTGTAATCATGGCCCAAATTCAATCATACAATAGTTAGCTTGTGGAAGTAGGAAATTTGATTCGGTGTCAACTTGCTCCAAAATTAACACCCTAAAATGATTGGGATATGTATAGAAGAAATTTATCTCCCCTCATTTTTACATCAAATAAATTACTCTTAATTCATCGACATCAGACACATAGTCAAGCACTCAAGCCTCCACGAGCATGAGATAAAGTATCTAAGACATTGAAGATAAGGTGTAACTTTAAGATCTATGCATTAATGATGACATCCATGCTCTACATTTCAAAAAGTCAACTATACAAGATCAAAATAAAAATCTTCATAAGCATTCCAATAGAAATAAGGCCTATGAACCTATATAAGCATGTTTGAATACTAAAATCACTAGGGGGGTGAATAAGTGATCTATAAAAGAAGAATATTCTTAATCATTTAAAACTTTAACTTTAACTTGTCAAAAAAAGAATTAACATCATTAGATGTATGTTCAATAGATATAAAATAAACATCAAGGCATATGCACATAGATAATCCACTTGACACAATGATTTATACTGGAAAACACCTAAGAGTAAAAAACACTTTAATAATAATTTTCATTAGGCTACACTAGCTACAATTTAGAGAAATCACTATAGGAGAAACAACCCCCTATAATATTTAGAAATGCCTAATTTAACGAGCAACAACCACTTAAGTATTTAGAAGCACCCACTTCTAGGAGAACCAACCATTGAACTATCTACCAATGTCTCCCTTCATGATTTGTGACATGGTTTAACAGCTTCATGTGTCTTTTATAAGTCTAATGGTTATATCAATTATTAACAGGTTGACCTTTTGGTGCAATGGCAACTTCTAATTGTAACTAGTGGGATCAAAGATTGGTCATATATTTGAATCCCCTCGGGCGATGATGAGGGGTGGATTGTTGGACTAACTACCAATGTCCCCCTTTAAAATATTTTAGATTTAATGCTAATTCAGAGGATCACTCTATTTTTATACAATGCATTACACATTTTTCACCACTGAGATCTTTGTCTCTACTTCATCATCCTTAAAAAAAGAAACCATCACTTACAATCACTATTCTATCTCTTGAATAACCACCCTTGTAATTTATTTAAAAGGAAACAATACAATGCTAGACTGTAATCATACCCGCATTCATTTTTGTGATCAGACATGACTTCATTATAATAACAACCAATATTCAATCATGAGTCGTATTGATAACAATAACACATTCAGATTACCATCCTTCTCATATGTAGCAATAGTGTTAAATAAAATACCTCACTACTTCACTATTACACGTGCATACACAATGTTGTATCATCTTAAAATGGAAGCACTTCCATGTTAAGAGTGTTTAGCCCTCTGAGTAAGTGGTTTGGGGTCATATTGGATGCCTTGAATTGATCTTTTCTTTGATCTAGCTTTCTCCCCACTTTCCACTTCTTATCTTCTTCATTCTAGGTGAAATTAGGGTTAGGATCCCAAGGATTCTCCTTAATTTCCCTCTCCATGGCTCTATTTTCTAGGTAGGACTTATAAATAGGTCCTCTTGTCCTTCATCACATTAATCATAGGATTTTGTGCCTATCCTTGGCATTCTGTCCTATTCTGATATCATTTCTAGGTCCCCGGGCATCCCTGGGACCTCCTGACTGACTCTGGATGGATTTGGGCCCACAGGGTCAGAATCGAGGTTGATCTTGACTAGGTCATATTCAACCTTGATCTTGACCTAGTCAGGATCGACCTCAATCTTGACTAGGTTAGTCCCAACCTCGATTTTTGCCCCCTCTTTCAAATTTCCAAATTCCTTGATTTTCGAGTGTCGGGTTTCGGGGATATTTATTTTCCTGCCTCCGAGTTGGCTATTTCGCGTTTCAAAATGGTAAATCCTCTAATTTCATTTAATCTAGGTATATTTTCTAAAGGTTAGGACCTAATTGGGATTTAATTCTCCAAGGTGGTCCCTCTAGAGGATTGTGCTCTAGTTCACTATAAAAGGAGGCCTTCCTCTCTCATTTTATCATCCATCATTCATATCTTCATTTCTCTCAAGCTCTCAAGGTGATCAAGAAATCATCCATTCAAGCATTCAAGTCCTCTTCTCCATCCAAGTTCTCCATTGAAGATCAAGGATTTAAGCATTCAAGCCATTTAAGGGATTTGGTTCAAGCATTCAAGATTCATCATTCAAACCCTAGATCTAGCCATCATGATGGTGTGATCTTCCTTCAAGATCCATTTCATTCTTCCCTCAAAGTGGATTCCAAGCATACAAACATGGAGGTTTAGATTTACATTTATGTTCAAGCTTTCATATTAACATATTTGATTACATTTCAAATACAATTGCATATCTATTGAATGTCATAGCTTCATTGTTAGATCTACTTCTACTACTTGCTAGCATTCTCCATTTCAATTTCAATATTAAGGTTTATTCCAAACTGGGGTTTGACCAAGGAAAACCCCCCAAACAAATAACAAAAACCCTCTTTTTCTTGTAGGTGAAGGTGCGGAATTTGGGATCTGAGATTGGATTCAAATACCCTTTTTGGTGAACTTCTGGGATCTGTAAACAGAGTTAAAGATGGCCTCCCTTAGAATTGGAAATGATTTTTGGGTTTTGTAGATCTCACAGTTTCAGTACAAGATTGCACAAATCAACAGTTCCTGAGACTGTTTGACAGGGTTTTTAGCAGGTTCTTTTTTGGAGGTAAGTACCTTTATCTCTTCATTTCAACATTAGTCATCTACATTTACCTTCCATATCAATACAATTCAAATGTAAGTGTAAAATATTGGCTTTGGGGTCTCTTTTATGTGCAAACCATTGTTCTAGGACCCCATCCATATTTTATCCTTTACATTTTGGTGAGCCCAACATACTTACTCTCCTTTCTTTTATGGAATTAGATGCCCTATTTTATTAGGTGGTGTTAGATTTCCTTTTATATTATCTTCTTGATGTTAGATTTTCCCTTTGTGTTAAATCTTGCATGGTAATTAGATTTGAAAAATACAAAAAAATTGCAAAATTCCTTTAAAAATACAAAAACATTTACATTTTCATGCTTCAGATACCCTTTTCAGTGAACTTCCAGGATCTGCGAACGGAGTCAAAGACGACCTCCCTTAGAATTGGAAAAGATTTCTAGGTTTTGTAGATCTCGCAATTTCAGTTAAAGAGTGCAGAAATCAATAGTTTCTAAGACTGTTTGATGGTTTTCAATAGGTTCTTTTTCTGATGTAAGTACCTTTATCTCTTCATTTCAACATTAGTCATCTACATTTACTTTCCATATCAATACAATTCAAATGTAAGTGTAAAATATTGGCTTTGGGGTCTCTTTTATGTGCAAAGCCACATGGGCATTTCCCTTACAATATTCTATAGGAAAAAGCCTCAAATCATTACCCAGAACTAATCTAAACTGCCCCAAACTGCCCTAGAAAACACTACGGGCCTTCCTTATATAGGCAATTTTCCACCGCATGGGAAGGTTCTAGAAATTTAGCCAATAAGGCCGACCAACCCTAGAATTATTTATTTTTGAATTTAATACATTAGAGTCAGCTCAAAACATCTTTTGAAATGCAAACATAAATTTTGAAGAACAAACATATTCTGCCATTTCAGGTGACCCAACTTTCGAAGACCATAAGTCATCACTCGTTGATCTGATTGACTATTATGAACCCATTTCAAAAAGGGCACGAAGTGCTCTACAATGCCTAAATTAAGAAAGCTTCATTTAGCCAAAGTTTTGAAAAGAAACTAGAATTATTTTTGGGTGATGCAAGATTGCTCTTACACCCAAGATGTTCCTGCATCAGTTTTGTAGATCTCTATAGTTTTTTTGACTATTAGTGACCCACACTTAGTCATTTATCTAGGCAATGATGGTCGGTCATCACTGCGACTGAGTCATTATGTAAAGGTCGAGCTATGTAATGTTTACTTACTGAGTTGTAGTACTACCGAGTAAACTTATGGTCACTATGTATTTTTGTAGGATACTGAGTCTAGTTTTGTCGAGTCCTATATGCAATGATTACCGAGCGCCAGAGTTATCAACATATGCCAAGTATAGTGAATGTCGAGTATCAGAAATTGCATTTGTCAAGTTAGCCAAAGAATGACATAAGAGTTTGTTTTGGCACAATGATTGAGGTAAATAGTTTTGGCCGACATTCATGTTTTGTATTTTGTTTGTTGAGATAATTACGGAGGTAATTACACATCTACTTAGCAATCATTGATCCCTATGCAATACCTAGAGCCAATCTGAAATTAGTAAGGCTTAAGAGGCAAAAGGAATTAATCTAAACCATAGATCTTGAATTAAAAATATGTTTTGTTGATTATATAAGGTCAAGATGTAAACCCTAAAATGGAGTAGCAAGGGATAGCGAATGTGAAGGGAATAAGCAAATAGGTATGATTAAGTGAAGAGAAGTATTCAGACAGAGTTCAGTGACCAAGCTAAGTAGTGAAAGCATAGAAAAGAGATAAATATGATAGATGAGATCAACATAATATAGTAAAGTGAAGATCTATTATTTTCATACAGTGAAAACCGAAAGATCAAGTACTGAGACATTCTAGCCAGTGTATCAGGGTAAATCTCTTAACTGAGTAGTCCTAAAAGACTTTTTGTAATCTCTTAGTTGAGTGCTTACTTTGTTGTAAGTGTTGCCCTAAATTTCCTATTCTACAAATTTGGCCAAAATCTATTTCAAGGTCTCTATTTTACCCTTGCCAAACATCACTAAAATTTTCATGGCCTCACATTTTGTTTCATGGCCTCTGCAATTATTTCAAGCCCCTGGTCTGCAAGTTTAAAAATTCATAAAACTAGCTGTTGTGCCAAAAAACCCTACAAACCTTAAGCCTTTGTTCTAGTTTGCAGTTACTTTATCTCGGCCACTTAAGTCCTCTTTTCAACATGTGTGCTTTAATCTTTTGGCCCAGTCACCAGTTCTCCTTTTCTTTTCGGTGGTTGTCTTTTCTTCCAGTGACTTAGCAAATACAACGATTCTCATAATTGCTAATTATTTCCCGGTCACCACAAAATATCATGCGACCTAGAGAATGTTAATATCTCTTTAGTCGTGTGACTGCAAAGTTCTCCAATGGTGTTATCTTTTATTCAATGATTCTGCGAATGCCTTGTTCACATAATAGCCCAGAGTTCGGCGGTTAAGTCCATAGCAGTCAGCGATTTAGCAGGTGGTTAGCTTCCCTTTAGTAGCATGGTCGCTTAAATATTTTGGCAATCTTAGATAACTGAGGGTCCCAATTAGCAAGATCTATGGCTAGTGTGTGTTCTCATAGGTTTGTGTCAGAGCATTAGATCTTGAGCCGATCATCGATCTTGATTTTTTGTCAGAGCTCCGTTCGGTGGGTCCTTTCTTTCTGACATGCTCACATCCAATTGGTCCACATAGTGATGAACTAGAACATGTCAGTGGGTCCTGATCCTTTCAGAAGGTTAAAATATAGTAGGATCTCATGGTTGTCGCTACGCCACTGGGATAAGATGCACACCTTTTAAGTTAGCAGTTTAGCGACAACCGTCTCATGTACTTTCTACAGATCGTGGGTCTATCTGTCAGGTATGCTGACTTTCTCAAATATAATTGGTCTACATGGTGCTAACAAAGATTCCTAGTGGGTCTAATGTGTCAGAGGGGGTTCTGGTTAAAAGAGATCTATGGCAGGCGTATGATCTAAAGGAATATTTGAAAGGTATGAGATATTGCGCCACCGTTAGATCAGGATCTTATCTTTCGTGGGTCCATGTCAGAGGGACTTGCCAAGGTGTGTTCCTATGAAGTGGCCGGAGTGAATGAAATATTTCTAAGTTTCAAGTCTGGGCCCAGGTTTGATAGATTATTTGGCAGTCTCGATGAGTTTTCAGATGTTCGCTCATTCGCGAAATGATTTGGCGGTGCTCCAAACAACTTAGCGATTTAGCGAATGCTTTGTTAGCTGAATTTCTAAATAAATTGGCAGAGGTAGAAAGGATTCTACGACTTAGATGAGGTCTTTAGTCATGTAGTCGCTAAATGACTTAAAGGAAGGAGGGCTCGAGGTGGGTCCAAATATGCTGACATTCAGAAAAGCTCAATTCTCATTGGTCCAAACATGCCGAGATGGATTTTTGACCATTCAAAGGGTTTTATAAACTATTGCCAAGTTAATCTGAGCTACTCATTTGCTGGGAAGGAAGAAATATAAATAGTCACATTTTAATATGACTGGCTAGCCATTGGTATTCAAATTTGAATATGTTTGTAAAGGGTTTTTGCTAGTTTTTTATTCAATGGGATACATCGGCGAGGTAGCTGAAGAAGATTAATGTCTGCAGGAGATTTGCAGTTAAGGAAGATGATAAGAAAGGTCTAGGTGGTCATCTTGGGTCATTTCTTGTCTCGGGAAAGTACCAACCAGTGCATTCATGGCAAGACTTTTGTGCAGTAGGGTGGGTAAATCCGGGTTGCTTATCTGCAGGCAACATAGTATAGGCATGAACATCTGATCGGCCATGTTTTGCAGAGATATATTTAGGATTAGAAATGATAGTTTTAGGGTTTTGTTATTCTATTATAAAATTCTTGTAACCCTAGTTAGGTTTTTGACTCTTACCTACATGCAAAGGAGTATGTATATATTGTTTTAGAGCTTTTAGGAGCTCAGGATTTGGATAATTTGTAGAATAAAATGCTTCTTTTCTTAAAGGCCATCTGTGGTATCATTTCTACCCTCTAGCTCATACAGTTGTATTTCTCCCATTGATGATCCAAATATTGCAGAGGTATTTTGTGACAATCCTTCATGTCCCTATGCTTCCTTGTTTGGATTATCTCTTATTGGATCAAAGTATATGCATGTTTTCAATGTTATTTTAGGGTTCCTAATCCCTCTTGCTTTCTACAATTTTGTGTGTTACTGTGTTTGATTTGATTTAGATGTTCTTGTGGGTATACTTCATCCTCTTAACAATCTTGTCTCAATCCTACACCAAGTTGTAGAAGTGAATTTCTGTTTGCAGGTCATAAGTTGTGTCTTATTCTCAGGCCCTCTTATGAAATACTTATGCAAGCCTATTCAATAAGTTGTGACCTACTAGACTTGAGCTCTTCATTGATTTCATTCCTATATACTGAGATCCAAACCATAGTTTCAGTGCATCACCTAGTAGGTAGTTTTCTTTCAAGTCATTTCCCTTACAAGCATTCCTTCTATCCCTTTCCCTCCAAAGTTTTTACTTTCATGTCTAAAAGAAAATTAGGGTGATTATGCAAGAGGAACTAGCCTAGAACCTGGAGGTTTCATCTCAGTTAGAAAAGGTCCTACAACCTAGAGATGATTCCCATGTTATACTAAGTTATCAAGACTAAGAGAGCTTGAGACAAAGGTGCAAACTCAGTGTATAACAATTCTGGCACACCCGGTGGGGCTAGAAGTTATTCAAATTCAATGATATGCTATCTCTAACATGCAGATTGCATAGTGTAGGCTTTTAGAAGTCATTCTATCAAGTATATCTGGTGACTCCACTGATTTCAAGGATCCAAGCTACCCTGTTCAAAGTTTTATGAGAAAGATTGAGACTAGGAGCTCAAAGCCTACCCAATTTTTAGAGTTTCCCTCAAGAAGAAGTCATAAAGGTAGGTCAACTCAAAAAATATTCCCTACAAGGAGAGTTCAATCTACACCTCCTGATACTTCAGAAAGGAGACCTTTTCCCTTTCATTCCAGAAGAAGAGGCATATCTCTAACCAGAGATCTAGAAGAAGATTCAAATCCAGCAATAGATACAGCTCATATAGTTGTCAATCTTCAAATTCCAGCACCTACAATGGCAAGACAGTTTGCTTTTGCACCATTCAACCAAGGCAGCCCATTGGCCTTTGCTCAACATCATGATGTGCCTTTGGTGGCACTTAAGAGTACACCTAATTTCATAGGTGATGGGCAGACAACTACTTTCGAGCACATAAGAGATGTGACCACCATATGCAACATACACAACATTACTCAAGAAGATGTGGCCACAAAGTTGTTAGCAGCCTCTCTAAAAGGTAAGGCTCTAGAATGATCTAGAACTCTAACTGTTGGTTCTAATACTTCTTGGGATGAGTTATGGGATGCATTAAGTAAACATTTTGAGGATAAATCAGACAACTTGTCTCTAGTTGAGCAGTTAACAACTATTAAGAGAGACCCTCAAGAGAAAATGATAGATTATAATAGTAGATTCCTTAAAACATGGAATAGAATCTCAGTCTCTATGAGACCATCAGTAGACCATGCTTTCCTTTATTATTTACAAAGTCTGAATGGTCAAATCTCTGTCATGATCCAGTCTATGGGTGGTACTTCTCTACCCCAAGCTTTTGACATAGCTGTCAGGGCTGAAAATTGTTTGATTCAAGCAGGCATGATTGCTAGAAGGCCTCCAATGCCCATTTTTCCTAGCCTTCAACCCATTGCACCTGCCCAAGTACCCCCATTTACCTCTATTCCCACCATATTGGAACCTCAAGCTAGTACTAGTGGTCAAGAGCTGAGGACTAGTTTCTCTCAAGAGTTACAAGAGATAAAGAATAGCCAACAAAGTAGTCAGCAAGAAATGACCAACTTGTTGCAGACCTTGACTAAAGAGGTCACAAATCTAAAGAAGCAAGGTCAAGGAATCAAGCCACCATTTTAGACACAAGGCCAAGGTCCTAATCAGCAATATCAAAATCAAGGATAGCCTTACCAACAAAATAGGCCACCATACCAAGGAGGCTATCAAGGACAAAGACAAAGTTTTAATCAGAGGCCATTCCAACCATATAACCCTGCACCTCTAAATTCTACAAATCTAGTGAGGGATATGGTTCCTAGTCAAAATAATATGGCTATGGATAATGAATGGTGTTTTCCTTGTAATCAGCCTCACAATCAGGCTACATGTTCAAATGGATGGATGAACCAAGCTCTAATAGTTCAAAGCACCTCACAAGCTCAATCAAAGGTTTCATCTAGTGGGTCAGTGCCTCAACAAGAATCACTAGAGAATGAGACAACTCTCTTTAATTGGGAGCAACTAGAATTCAATGGAGTCAATGATGAGGTTGCTTTTGTTGCCTTTACAAGAGCAAAGAGAAGAGCTCAGGACATGCAGAGACTAGATTCTAATGCCAAAGCCACTACATCTACAGAGCCACTGCAACAAGCTATTCCCATCACACCTAAGGAAACTCCTATCATTGCAAGAAAAGAAGGCCAACATTCCAAAGAGAGCCCATCATACCAAAGATACAACAAAGAGTACACACTATGACACCATTTAATATTGTAGACAACATGAAGAAGGTGAATGTCACCATGCCCATGTGGGACTCTCTGGCTCTTCCAGGATAGCCTAAAATTTTGAAGAAGGCTATGACAGAAGTAGCAACTCCTCAACCTGCAAAAGAAGCTGCAAAGCCAGTGTTGGTTAACACTGATCAAGAAAAGGAGGCTCCAAGTAGCAACTCCAAGGCTAATGCAATTCAAGGTAGAAATTCAAAGCCACCTCCCTTTTATGTATCTTTAATCATTGGAAAATACTTAGTACATAATTGTATGGTAGATAGTGGAGCTACTAGCACTGTAATGCCCAAGAAAGTAGCTGACCAGTTAGGACTAAAATATGAGCCCTTCCAAAAGAAGGTTACCCAACTTGATGGATCCTCAGTCAATACTATAGGTGTGGCTAAGGATACCAGTCTAATCCTGCATGCTAGTCCTAATTTCTCAATCCTCCTTGATATATATATCATAGACCTCCCTACATTATTTTTTATATGTCTTTCAAGGGATTTTACAGCCAAGATAGGAGGTTATCTATCTTTTGATTGGTCTCACCTGTTATTTCATACAAGGTATGGGACCAAGGTTACCATTAAGTCAGAACCATTAGCATCACACCATATAGAACCATATGTATCCAACACCATTAATGTGAACTACCCTATATTTGATAGCAGTGACTTCCAAACCATTAATGAAGCAAGCACAAAGATAGAGACTATCCCTGATATTTTACTAGATGAAAGAGCTTCAGAGGCCCAAGAAAATCTGATTTGGGATTTTGGTTTGGGAAGTTATTTAATACAAGAAAGTGGAGTCATAGAGCCAAGCCTTCTCAAAGAGGACACTGATTCAGAGGATCAGAATAGTCAGGTTTGGGAACTTTTTTTTTATGGAGCTAGAAGTAGACATGGTTCTGGTGGTGGTGCTATGTTAGTGTCCCCAAAAGGAGAAAGGTATTATACTACCTTTAGATTCAGTTTCTCCTACACTAGCAATACTGCAAAGTATGAAAGTCTAGTCAATGGACTAGAGTGGGCTAGAAAAAGAGGGCTTAAGGCCTTAAAAGTTTATGGTGATAGTGATTTAGTTGTCAGCCAAGTGAGGGGGATAAGTGCAACCAAGAATGATACCATGAAAGCATACAAGCATAGAGTTTGGGATGTAATTGAAGATTTCCATGCTTTCAATATTGTTTCCATCCCTAGAAAGTTAAATCAAAATGCAGATAGATTAGTTGTTGTTGGATCCCAATATGACATCCCAAATAGCATTTCAAAAGAAATAGATCAATAGCATATCAAAGTGATTGTTAGACCCTCTATTCTTGATAATGATGTCAATTGGTAGGTTTTTGACAATGATGAACAACTTCTACAATTCTTGTTTGAAGAAGATGTTTTTTCATAACACAATCAAGATAGGCTATCACAAAGCTATGGTGATCAAGTGATACAACTCAAGTCCAATAAGATGCCTAGAGGTCTTGTTACTTTGGAGACTATCTTCAACAAGGATGATGAAGTTAAGAAAAACAAAGTTGGCTTGGTAGTTCAACAAGAACATTGTGTTGAATTAAAGTTGGAACTAGGTAGGAGCCTACAATTTGGAAAGGTAAACACTGAATTGGAAAATCAAGCTTATACTCAGTTATTCAGAGAATTCAGTGATGTTTTTGCATGCCAATATGAGGATCTCAAAGGTTTTGATCCTGCCCTTGCTCAACACACTATTGAGTTAGAACCAAATGCCAAACTAGTGAGGCAAAAGAAAAGGCCTGTTAATCCCAAGCTTGAGCCACTTATGCATAAATAAGTACTCAAATTGATAGAAAGTGGTATCATCTACCCCATTAAGCATACTAGTTGGGTTTCCAACCTTGTTCCTATTAGGAAGAAGAATGGGGAGCTGAGGTTATGTGTTGACTTCAGGGATCTTAACAGGGCCTCATTAAAAGACTACCATCCGCTACCCTCCATGGAACAAATCTTACAATGTGTCTCTGGATCTAAGAGATTCTCATTATTGGATGGCTATTGAGGATACAAATAGATCTTAGTTAATGAAGAGGATCAATATAAGACTGCATTTGCAACCAAGTGGGGAACCATGGCTTATCAAAAGATGCCCTTTGGTTTGTCAAATGTAGGAGCTACATTTCAAAAGGCAATGGATATGGCCTTTAAGAGCCTCATGTACAAGTTTGTGTTGGTCTACTTAGATGACATAACTGTCTATTCTAAACATGTAGTAGACCACATCAAACATCTAAGGAAGATTTTTGAAAGGTGTAGAGAATTTGGGATATCTCTTAATCCCAAGAAATGTGTGTTTGTAGTCCATGAAGGAAAACTATTGGGATATGTGGTATCCAAAGAAGGAATCATAGTAGATCCTAAAAGAATTGAAACTATCTTAGAGCTACCCCTACCACATCATAAGAAAAATCTCCAATCTTTCATAAGAAAGATTAACTTTGTTAGGAGGTTCTTGCCGAACATTGTAGATTTACTCAAGCCTTTGATAGCCATGTTAAAGAAGAGTTCAACTTTTAGTTGGACTAAAGGAGGGAAAGCCAATTTCTAGGCTATCAAAGAGGCCTCAATAGAAGCCCCTGTTCTCCTAAACCCAAATTTCAGTAAGGATTTTATCCTTTATGCTTATGGAGGTCATGATGCCATATCTGCAATGTTGACTCAAGAAAATTTAGATGGATTGGAGCAGCCTATTGCTTTCTTTAGCAAAGGTTTAGAAGACAATGAACAGAGGTACTCTTTTGTAGAAAAACATGTACTTGCTATGGTGAAGAGCCTTAAAATTTTTAGATATTTATTGACCCATAGCAAGGTACATTTAAAGGTTACTCATCCAAGCATCAAAGAATTTTTTATTTCCAAAGACCTTAATGAGAAAAGAGCTGGTTGGATCACCAAGGTGATGGAATATGACATAGATATTCAAACTACCAAGCTGGTTAGAAGAAGAGGTCTTTGTGAACATTTGGCAAGGGATGAAAGTTCAAAGAAATTAGAAATAATGGATGCATCTCTGGTGGTGCATTCTACAAAAGAACAAGCCAAGGCAACAAGCTGGTTGCCTAATATGATCAATTAATTGAAGATAGGACAATGTCCTGCAGGTTTGGATTCAACCAAAAGAAGGTATTATAGGTTACAATCTATTCCTTTTGTGCTGATAGATGAAGTTCTTTTTAGAAAGGATCACAGTTGTGTCCTTTTGAGATGCATAGATTCAAAAAAGATAGCAGATGTCCTATTTGAGTTTCATGATGGACCTTCAAGAGGTCACTTTTATCCTAGGACTAATGCTTTTAAAATCATGAGGGCTGGATACTATTGGCCATCTATCTTTAAGGATAGTCATGATTATGTTAGAAAATGTATCAAGTGTACCATGTTTACAAGAAAAGAAAGGCTTGTAGCCTTGCCCCTATAGCCAGTCAGAGTAGAGAAAACCTTCATGAAGTGGGGTATAGATTTCATAGGAATGATTAATCCTCCATCTAGTGCAGGACATAAATGGATAATTAATGCAATAGATTACTTCACCAGATGGACAAAATAAATTGCATTAAAAGAAGCCAATGAGAGTGTTGTCTTAAGCTTTTATGATGATTTAATCCATAGGTTTGGCATTCCAGATTCCATAATCTCAGATAATGCCTTAGCATTCATAGGCCTCAAAGTCTCAGAGTGGGCAGTCAAGAATGGCATCTATCTGAATACTAGTTCAAATTATTACCCTCAAGGCAATGGCTTAGCAGAATCAACCAATAAGAATTTGATCAGAATAATCAAGAAGACTCTTCAAGACAATAAGAGAGATTGGCATACAAAGCTCAAATCTGCCTTGTGGTTAGATAGAATTAACCCAAAGAAAATCATTGGTAACTCTCCTTACATGTTGGTGTATGGTAAGGAGGCTAAGTTGTCCATTTCAACAGAATTACCAGCTCTAGACTTAGCTACTCAATATGCCCTATTTGATGAAGAGGATCCCTTATAGATCAGATATGCTCAATTGATGGAATTAGAAGAACTCAAAGGAAAGTCAATGCAAGATATGGAGTTCCATCAAGTCCAAACAAAGAGGAGCTTTGAAAAAAGAGCCAGGATCAAAAATTTCAAAGTTGGAGATATAGTCCTCAAGTGGGATGAGTTCAGGTCTAAGCCTGGCAGACATACAAAGTTCGATTCATTTTGGGGTGGACCATTTTTTATAACAGAGTGCAAGGGAACCAATGCTTTTCAGCTTTCAAATTTGGAAGGAGATGCCTTACCAATTTTAGTCAATGGATTCCACTTCAGGCCCTGCTTTGAGGTTAATCCCTCCCTGTAAATTCTTGTAGATATGCGTTTCTTGTTTTCTTTCCCTTTTTCTAGCCTAGTTTTCCTGCTTTCCAAGAAGTACTCATGCACAAGTCTATCTTGCTATTCAATTTTTTCCCTCTATTGAATTTTTGTGTTTAGAATGACCCCATGCCCAATGGATATGTCAAGGCCACTGGTTTTCCATGTCAAGCAGACTGACATCCAGCAGAAATTGCCAAAATGTTGCCCTAAATTTCCTATTCTACAAATTTGGCCAAAATCTATTTCAAGGTCTCTATTTTACCCCTACCAAATGTCCCTAAAATTTTCATGGCCTCACATTTTGTTTCCTGGCCTCTACAATTATTTCATGCCCCTGGTCTGCAGGTTTAAAAATTCATAAAACTAGCAGTTGTGCCAAAAAACCTTGCAAACCCTAAGCCTTTGTTCTAATTTGTAGTTACTTTATCTCAACCACTTAAGTCCTCTTTTCAGCATGTGTGCTTTAATCTTTTGGCCCAGTCACCAGTTCTCCTTTTCTTTCAAGCGGTTGTCTTTTCTTCCCGCGACTTAGCAAATACAGCGATTCTCATAATCACTGATTGTTTCCTGGTCACCACAAAATATCCTATGACCTGGCGAATGTTAATATCTCTTTAGTCACATGACCTCTAAGTTCTCTGGTGGCATTATCTTTTATTCAGCAATTCTTTGAATGCCTTGTTCACGTAATAGCGCAGAGTTCAGTGGTTAAGTCCATAATAGTCAGTGATTCAGCGAGTAGTTAGCTTCCCTTCAGTCACGTGGTCATTTAAATATTTTGGCGGTCTCAGATAACTGATGGTCCTAGTTAGCAAGATCTATGGCTGGCATGTGTTCTTATAGGTTTGTGTCAAAGCATCAGATCTTGTGCCGACCATTGATCTTGATTTGTCATCAGAGCTCCATTTGGTGGGTCCTTTCTTTCTTACATGCGGCATCTGATTGGTCCACATAGTGATGAATTAAAACATGTTAGTGGGTCCTGATCCTTTCGAAAAGTTAAAATACAATAGGATCTCATGGTTGTCACTATGCCACTGGGATAAGATGCACACCTTTTAAGTCAGTGGTTTAGCAACAATCGTTCGATGTTCTTTCTGCAGATCGTGGGTCCATCTGTCAGGTATGCTGACTTGCTCAAATATAATTGGTCCACGTGGTGCTAACAAAGATTCCTAGTGGGTCTGGTGTGTCAGAGGGGGTTCTGGATAAAATAGATCTATGGCACGCATATGATCTGAAGGAATATTTGAAAGGTATGAGATCTTGCACCCACTGTTAGATCAAGATCTTATCTTTCATGGGTTCGTGTTAGAGGGACTTGCCAAGGTGTGTGCCTATGAAGTGGCCGGAGTGAATGAAAGATTTCCAAGTGGTAAGTCTGGGCCCAGGTTTGATAGATTATTTGGTGGTCCCGATGAGTTTTCACATGTTCGCTCATTTGTGAAATGATTTGGCGGTGCTCCAAACAACTTACCGATTCAGTGAACGCTTTGTTTGCTGAATCTCTAAATAAATTGGTAGAGGTAGAAAAGATTATGTGACTTAGAGAAGGTCTTCAGTCATGTAGTTGTTGAATGACTTAAAGGGAGGAGGGCTCGAGGTGGGTCAAAATATGCTGACGTGCAGAAAAGCTTGATTCTCATTGGTCCAAACATGCCGAGATGGATTTTTGACTATTCAAAGGGTTTTATAAACTATTGCCAGGTTAATTTGAGCCACTCATTTACCAGGAAGGAAGAAATATTGATCACATTTTAATATGACCGGCTAGCTATTGGTATTCAAATTTGAATATGTTTGCAAAGGGTTTTTGCCAGTTTTTGATTCAATGGGATACAATGGCAAGGTAGCTTAAGAAGATTAATGTCTGCAAGACATTTGTAGTTAAGGAAGATGATGAGAAAGGTCTGGGCAGTCATCTTGGCTTGTTTCTTGTCTCAGGAAAGTACCAACCAGTGCATTCAAGGCAAGACTTTTGTGTAGTAGGGTGGGTAAATCTAGGTTGCTTGTCTGTAAGAAACATAGTACAGGCATGAACATCTGATCGACCATGTTTTGCAGAGATATATTTATGATCAGAAATGATAGTTTTAGGGTTTGGTTATTCTATTATAAAATTATTGTAACCCTAGTTAGGTTTTTGACTCTTGCCTACATGCAAAGGAGTATGTATATATTGTTTTAGAGCTTTTAGGAGCTCAGGAGTTGGACAATTTGTAGAAGAAAATTCATCTTTTCTTAAAGGCCATCTGTGGTATCATTTCTACCCTCTGGCTCATACAATTATATTTCTCCCATTGATGATTCAAATATTACAGAAGTATTTTGTGACAATCCTTCATGTCCCTATGCTTCCTTGTTTGGATTATCTCTTATTGGATCAAAGTATATGCATGTTTTCAATGTTATTTTAGGGTTCTTGATCCCTCTTGCTTTCTACAATTTTTTGTGTTACTATGTTTGATTTGACTTAGATGTTTTTGTGGGTATACTTCAGCCCCTTAATAGTCTTGTCTCAATCCTACACTGAGTTGTAGAAGTGAATGTCTATTTGCAGGTCATAAGTTGTGTCTTATTCTCAGGCCCTCTTATGAAATAATTATGCAAGCCTATTCAGTAAGTTGTGACCTACTAGACCTGAGCTCTTCATTGATTTCATTCCTATATACTGAGATCCAAACCATAGTTTCAGTGCATCACCTAGTAGGTAGTTTTCTTTCAAGTCATTTCCCTTACAAGCATTCCTTCTATCCCTTTCCCTTCAAAGTTTTTACTTTCATATCTAAAAGAAAATTAGGGTGATTATCCAAGAGGAACCAACCTTGAACTTGGAGGTTTCATCTCAGTTAGCAAAGGTCCCACAACCTAGAGATGATTCCCATGTTATACTGAGTTATCAAGACTAAGAGAGCTTGAGACAAAGGTGCAAACTTAGTGTATAATAGTAAGTTTTAAACCCTTTAGGTGCAAACTTAGTGTATAATAGTAAGTTTCAAACCCTTTAACAAGGTAGACTATATAAATCTTTTAGCTTTTAGTAAGGCAGATCCCTCATAGGGTAGATCAAGTTTTGATCAAATTTTGTAAGCCCTAACAGGAAAATTTATTACTGTAGTAGTGAAGATTTGTGGGTGTCATCCCCACCCCAGTTTTACCTTTCAAGGGTTTTTGGGTAACCAAAATCTTTGTGTTATGAATGCTTTCATGGATGATGTTTTAGTATGTTAGTTATTTGATTATGATCAAGTATTGTTCATGCTATGAAAAAGTTTTATTTATATGAGAATGGTTTAGTAGGTGATATCTGATTCACCCCCCCTCTCAGTATCACATTTCCCAATTATATATTTCCAACAATTGGTATCAGAGCTATTGGTGCTTACAAAGAACAAGTTTGAAGGTACTTGAAGAAAATGATCAAGAAGTATAAGAAGGAGGTACCAAAGCTGAATAAGGAAAACTTTCCTGCATGGGAAAGCTTGATGAAGCTACATCTGGCTGATATTGGTGATTCTGCAAAGTATTACATTGAGCATGACTATCTCACACCTGTTGCACCTCTAACTGCTGAGGAAATGAAAGCTAAACAAGAGCACAACCAAGAAATGTTGGAGATTGCGTCTGCCCTAAGTTATCTATAATTTGAAGACATCAAAGACTACAGTACTACAAATAAAATGTGGGACACCCTTACAAACATTTATGGTGGTGACATAAATGTGTTGAGAGTAAAATTCGAGAGCCTAAGAGGTAAATTTGATGAAATGAGAATGCAAGAATGTGAGAATATTACACAATATTGTGGTAGAATAAAAGAAGTTGTAAATGCTATTAGAGGAGAAAATGGAACTATTGAGGATGAAACTATAATAGGAAAAGTATTGAGAACTGTACATCTATCTATGCAATCAAAATTTTTACAATTCAAGAATCTAGATGTAACTCTCCTAATGCTCTTACTTTAGAAAGTTTGGTTGTTAAACTTACTGATTTTGAAATTTCTAACTATGATAACTTCACTATTGGTAGTATTGAATCTGATTTTAAGTCACAAATGGTTCTGAATAAGTCAAAGAAGGAAAAAGAAAGATGCATCAGTGAAAGTGAAAGTGACAGTGGCACATCTGATGAAGAACTTGAGGATCTAGAAGCTCTTATGGCTAGAAGACTGAAAAGGGGAAAAGGAAGGTACAAAGGTAAACTCCCTATTATATGTTTTTCATGTAATAAAGTTGGTCATATAGCTGCTAGATGTCCTGATAGGGATAATAAGGATGAAGAAAGAGACAACAAGCACAAAGACAAAAGAGAAGATAGAGGTTACCAAAGATAGAAGGACTATAAAGGAAAAGATAAGAAATCTTGCTACATTGCCAAAGAAGAGACTGACACTGATAATGATTTTGAAATTGAGGTTGTCTATGTTGCAATGAAAGATGAATCTGATGAGGATGAGAAAAATGCATTCATATCTTATGTGAACAAAAATGATAAATAGATTATTGACAGTGGTTATTCACATCATATGACTAGAGATAAGAGTAAGTTTGATACCTTAGATCATTATAAAGGTAGGAGTGTGAAATTTGGTAATGATGCACCATGTCCTGTTAGAGGAAAATGATTGATTAAGCTGATTGATAAGATCACTTGTGAAAATTCTTATTGGGTTGAGGGTCTTAACTATAATTTGTTGAGTGTTGCACAACTTAATAGCACTGGCTAATGAGTGGAATTTCATCACAAGAAGGCCAAAATATTTGATGCCACTAGTGAACTGACTAGAAGTGGAGAACAGACAAGAGGTAATTTGTTCTATCTAGACCTATCTGAAGAAACATGTATGATTGCACAACTTGATGATATTTGGTTATGGCATAAGTGGCTATGTCATGTTAACTTTGATAATCTGGTAGAAATTAGTAAGAAAAAGAAAGTGAGAGGTCTACCTAGATTGAAGAAACCTGAGAATGTAATGTGCAAAGAATGTCAGTTGGGTAAGATGACAAAGTCTAGTTTCAAGAGCAAAACCTTTACTTTTGAGAATATCTTAGATTTGGTTCATACTGACCTTTGTGGACCGATGGGTCTACAAAGCTATTGTGGTGCTAGATATTTTATTCTTTTTGTTGATGATTATAAAAGAATGATGCATGTAATGTTCTTAAAGGAAAAATCTGATGCTTTTCAAATTTTAAGTGGTATGTGGCTAAGGTTGAAAAAGAGACAAGTAAGAACCTGAAGTGTCTGAGATCTGACCAAGGTGGAGAATTTACATCAAATGAATTTAATCTATTTTGCAATGATAGAGGGATAAAAAGAAAGATGTTTGTACCTAGAACTCCTCCACAAAATGGTATAGTAGAGAGAAGGAATGGATCTATCTTGGACTGTGCAAGGACATTAATGATTGAAAAGAATGTTACATAGAATACTTGAGAAGTCAATTAGGGGTCCTTCCCCTAACTGAGGCTGCCTAGTCAAGCTAGGAGCACTACATCAAATGTGCTGCAAAGAACATCTAACAAATTGATGCAGAGAAAGGTCACACTTTAGGAGCATCCTAGAGTTGTGAAAAGCACAACAAAGTCAAAGAATCAATCATAAGAAAGATGATAGAGGGAGAAATATTGTTACTAAACTGAAAGGATGATATCTGCATTTACAAGATGTATGTTTTTTTTTCTACTTTGGCATTTTTGTCAAAGAGTGAGATGATCAAAGATGAATACACAGACAGATGAATACACAGAATGAGAAGATCAAGACAATGGGAGAAATTTAGTGGACGATCAAGCATGGCTAATTGATTTTGTATTAGAATGAAGCTAAGGATATTATAAATTTTTCTAATGGACAGATAAGTTTTTCGATTGGTTAGTAATTCATGTGATTCATATGGTGTTTCCATCAATTCCAAAGAGGGAGATTGTTGGAAACTGCAATTGAAGCAATTATTGTATTGTCATTGATGTCAAACCTTAACTGGTAAGACTGTTGCTATTTAAGAAAGTACTATATCTATTTGACTGTTGCTAAGGGGATAGGCAAGGTTGGTAACAAAAACACCTAAGGAAAGGTTGAGTTATCTTGATACTTCAATGAGTACTTGATTATGTGGCACAATGATAAGACAATGTATTATTTATCTAAGTAAGAATGAAGACTAAACTGGTAGGCTTAACGGAGAAAAAGTGAAGAAATCTACTTTAAGCCGAGTGTTGTTTGTGTTGACCAAGCTAGTATTTGCTGAGTAAAATTAGTGTTGACTAAATACCAATTAATTTCTAAGGAAGACAGTGTTAGCCAAGGAAACAGTTTATGTGGTGACCGAGCTTTCTAGAGAAGACTGAGAAGTTGAACACAGTATTAACCGAGTTTCAGTATTTTACATTTGAGTAAGAATTTAGATTTCCAGCCGACATCGTTGAATTCTTGGATTATATAAAACATGTTGACTTTATTTATTGAAAGCATTTAATGCACTGTAAAATATTTTATTGTAAATCTTTTAAGAGATTTGAGATATTTCTAGAAGGATAGCCGAAGAACATAATGTAGGATGGATTCAATGAATCTTTTCACCAAAGGTAACTATTGATGAAGTTATTGTTATTCCTAAATGGGATACTGATAACTTATCCTATGAGAAAATATAGGTATTGAAAGATTTATTGTTAAGGAAAAGTAGACAAGAAGAATTGAGAAGAGAACATCAGCAAAAATAGGTTATGTATGAAATCAAAGATATATTTAATGATGTTTATGAGTTATCAGATGTAAATAGTTCTGCTCCCATATTGGAACAACTTGTACATATTGTTCAGAAGGTAAATAATGACACGAGTAGCACCAATGATAAATTGTTTGAGCGGTCGGAAAGAAAGTTCAAGACCAAAATGCAAGAGAAAGTATATGTCGAGATTGTAGTTAAATAGGTCGCACTTTCTACTTTTGTAGTAGAGACCAAAGAAGTAATTATAAATGCAAAATCTCTGGTCACCAAACTATGCAATATAGAATAGTTCACTGAGGAGAACCAATGATTGATTGATCAACTACAATAATAACTCAAATCCACCAGTTAGTCTTTAAGTGTTGATCCAGAAAATAGTTCCAACCATTATGTCAAGATAATGTATACTCAAGGAAAGATATCTGAGCTGATGGCTAATGATGGAAAGATTAGATCTTGGCTACTTTCTATGAAAATGATTTTAACACCTCACCTGGAGGCATTACAAAGAAAGTTGGTCAAGGCTAAGGAATTAACTCAAAGGGATCCAAATCTGTCTACTACCAAGAGCCTAATCAATCTAGCTGCCAAGCTAAAAGAGCATTCTGATGTTTTTGAATGTATATATATCTCAGGGGGAGCATTTTGCTTATAGTACATATTTTTTGTAAAGGGAGATGTAATGTCATGACAAAGTATTTTTTCCACTAATGTCAAAGGGGGAGATTGTAGATCTCTATAGTTTTGTTGACTATTAGTGACCCACACTTAGTCATTTATCTAGGCAACAATGGTCAGTCATCACTATGACCAAGTCATTATGTAAAGGCTGAGCTATGTAATGTTTACTTACCGAGCAGTAGTACTGCTGAGTAAACTTATGGTCACTATGTATTTTGTAGTATACTGAGTCTAGTTTTGCCAAGTCCTATATGCAATGATTACCAAGTGCTAGAGTTATCAACATATGCTGAGTACAGTGAATGTTGAGTATCAAGAACTACATTTGCCAAGTTATCCAGAGACTGACATAAGAGTTTGTTTTGGCACAGTGATCAAGGTAAACATTTTTGGCCGACATTCATGTTTTGTATTTTGTTTGTTGAGATAATTACAGAGGTAATTAGACATCTACTTAGCAATCATTGATCCATATGAAATACCTAGTGCCAATTAGAAATTAGTAAGGCTTAAGTAGAAAAATAAATTAATCTAAATCATAGATCTTGAATCAGAAAGATGTTTTGTTGATTATATAAGGTCAAGATCTAAACCCTAAAATGGAGTAGCAAGGGCTAGCAAACGTGAAGGGAATAAGAAGATAGGTATGATTCAGTAAAGAGAAGTATTCAGACAGAGTTTAGTGACCGAGCTAAGCAGTGAAAGCACAGAAAAGAGATAAATATGATAGATGAGATCAACACAATATAGTAAAGAGAAGATATATTATCTGCATATAGTGCAAATTGAAAGATTAGGTACTGAGACATTCTAGCTAGTGTATCAGGGTAAATCTCTTAACTGAGTAGTCCTAATGGACTTTTTGTAATCTCTTAACTAAGTTCTTAGTTTGTTGTAAGTTTCAAACCCTTTAATAATGTAGATTGTATAATTCTTATAGATTTTAATAGGGTAGACCCCTCACATGGTAGATCTTCATTACTACAGTAGTGAAGATTTGTGTGTGTCATTCCCACCCCAGTTTTACCTTTCAAGGGTTCCTAGGTAACCAAAATATTTGTGTTATGAATGATTTCATGGATGATGTTTTAGTATGTTAGTTATTTGATTATCAAGTATTTTTGATGCTATGCAAAAGTTTTATTTATATGAGAATGGTTTAGTAGGTGATATTTGATTCAGCCCCCCCCCCTCAGTATCACATTTCCCAATTATATATTTCCAACAATTTTTTGGTATCAAACTAGTATGGAGCAGAGGGAATTTATTTGATGTCTTGAAGAATCTAATAGTTCTCTAAAGTTTTGATTTTGTAGAGATTTTGATCACTTTTCTTGCCCCATCTTAGTCACTCAATACCAATAGATTGGCAACTGTGTTGCAGAATCAATTAAGAAATTCATTGGAAAGAAAGGGTTAGAATTAAACCAAACAAGTGACTCTATTGGAGAATCTATCTATTGATACAGGAGCATCCTAGGTGTAAGAGCAATCTTGCATCACCCAAAAATATTTCTATTTTCTTTTCAATAAGGGCTATCTTGTGCAGAGCTGCTATTTATGGAAACTTGCTATTTTTAGTAAGTTGGTCATATGATCTCAGAATGTTTTGATTTTACATGTGGAGGTTCATCTCAGTCATATCAGCCTACCAGTAAAGTTTCATGGCTAGATCAGGTCTAGTTTTGAAGATATTGAAGATTTTCAGTATTGGCAGCAGGGTACAGAAACTTTGAACTCAGTTTTGAAGGATTTAGAGGCTCTGGATGAGGTCAACAATTTGAGTGATAGGTGCTTGTGCAAGTAAAGCCTGTAGAGCACTTCGCAACCTTTTCAAAATGGGGTTATAATAGTCAATCAGGTCAACTGGTGATGACTTATGGTCTCCGGAAGTCGAGCCACCTGAAATGGCAGAAAATAATTTTCCTTCAAAAGTTTTGTTTGGGTTTCAAAAGTTATTTTGAGCTGACTTTGATGTAATAAATTGAAAAATAAAATAATTCTAAGTTTGGTCGGCCCTAAGGGCTAAATTTCTGGAACCTTCTCGGGCAGTGGAAAATGCCTATATAAGGAAGGTTGTAGTGTTGTCTTAGGTAGTTCTGGGCAGTAGATCTAGGTATTGATTCGAGGCTTTTTCCTACAAAATACTATAAGGGGAATGCCCATGTGGCTTTGCATATTGTAATTCTGAAAATTTTTAATTCCACATTTGTGGAGATAATAAGAACCTCATTTGTTGTTCTTGCAAATTGTTTTTGTTTCTTTGTTTCTGTTATGTGTTTGTGGTATTAAGGGGAGCACCCTTCATCATCTATAAAGAAATTTTGAGAAGTATTCAAAATTTATGGTACTTTGGATGAATTGATGTTTAATTCATGCCAACAGATTGATTACTCTATTAGGAGAAGAATTGAATGATATAAGTAGACTCTACTGGAAGAAAAGAACCTAAAATTAGAAAAACAAATAATTTCCTTGGAAGTGACATGGAGACTCTATTGTGATATATATAATGTTTTGTCAAAAGAACAAGAGATAACCCTAGAAGTGTATCTATCACATACATGTGTGGTAGAAGTTCTTTACAAAAATGATCATAGTGAATTGGATTTGAATACACATCCAAGGAGAAGTAATTAACCAAATTCAGATATGACATTTGCAGGATTTAGGAATTTTACAGAACGAAGACAACATAATGAAGATGATGATCCAAAATCTAGTCATCACACTAGTGATGAAGATAATAGAAACCATTTCTATATAGATACAAATGAATGTAATTTCCATCTAGATGAGGGTGAAAAGGAAGAGGATGATGAAGGATCCTATCAACAAATAAATGATTCTATTTGTATGTTTACTAATCTTTCTTCGACAAATAAGATGATTGCCAAGGTTATAAGGGAGAAAATTGATGAGATTATGGATAAGCTAGGAATAACCAGAGATAAAATTATTACACCACCAAGGAGTAGGAGAGGAATTGAGAGGCTGAATGAAGAAATAATTGAGGATAGGAGAGAAATCATGAAGGCAAGGCCACAAAATACAACCCTCCTCACATGAAAAATGTTGACAAGATTTTAAATAATGACTATGCTAACCCATTATTCGAACAAGGTGATAGAAAAAGGAAGGGAATTAATGATGGCCATTCGAGGAACCAAATAATGGAAATTGATATCCTAGAAATCCTAGATAGAAGAACCATGGAGGTCAACAAAAATAATGATCAAAGAGGTCAAGGTAAATGAAATAATAATCATCAAAATTTAAGGCCCAAGGAAAATAATCAAGGTAGGCACCACATAAATATTAGAGCCCAATGGTGATTGAAAGGTATAGACAATTAAATTGTACTGGTATAGTGGGATTTCCAAATTTGGTGTCAAATGAATTAAGGAATACCATTCCAATTTTTTTAGGAAATGGATCAGAATCTATTGAGTGGCATTGCATAAACTTAAACACTACCATTGAATATTTAGAAGAAAACAATAAATATGTCTTCATGAAAATTTTTGTTTAATCTTTAATAGAAGATGCAGCTGAATGGTATAGAGGGTTACCAGATAGATCTATTTCCAGTTGACTCAATTTTGTTAATGAGTTTGTTAAACATTTTGGAGACCATAATGATACCTCTTTTTCTTCTCATGAGTTAGCAAGCATTAAGAAGAATCAAAATGAATCTATGATGGAATTTAATAAAATATTTAATAAGGTTCTAAATAGAATTCCCAAAGATGTTAGACCTATAGATTCATTTTTGATAGATTGTTATTTAAGTACTTTTGATAGCAAGAATCACTATGAGATCATATCTCATTGGCCACCCACATTTTAGCAAGCATTCAAAATAGCTATAACTATTGAAAATGATAGGAGAGCTATTACAAGGGTTTCTAAAAGAGATGATCCTAAACTATTTAATCCAAAAGATTCCAAGAAAAATAAAGAAGAGGATAAAATTGATAAATTAATTTTAATATGGTTAAGAATCTCCAGATGAATAAGGTAAGAGATCACTTTCAATCCAATAGAAATGAATGCCCATTTATCAGAAATGAGAGATATAGGTTACAAGATATGCCTTATAATATGACATGAAAAGATGGAAATCCAGTCAAAAAGGATAGAGACACCCCTGATACCTTAAAGAAAGAAAATTATTTTGTAGATAGTGAACCATGGTGTGAAGTATGTTAGTTGCCTCATGTACTGGAACAATGTCTAATAGCATAGAGAATTTTAGGAGAGGAAATCAAATGGATGACGAGCAACCTATCATAAATTTCCTATAATCTAGCCCATATTGGGGACCAGATAGTGATGATTCATCTAAAGATGACTATATACGTGATATGAGCGATGGGAGAATGAGACAAAAAAAATTTAGTAGGTGTTCTCAAATGATGAGGGAATTCCAAGAATCAAAAGATTGAAAGATCAAGAGAAGAGGGCATACACTATAGCAGCATTAGAACATGCTTCAAGTAGTGATTACTAATTGAGAAATAGAACAATAAATTCTTACTAGGGAAAACCAGCAAGGATGTTTGCAAAGGTCACAAGACAAAGAAAATAAAGAACAACAAATAAAGGAAATGAAGAAGCCCAAAAGAAATTGGTAGAGAAAATAAAACCTCCAAAATTGACTAAGCCTCCTAATAAGAATAATTTTGGTAAGAAAATTTCTAATTGCAATTCATTTATGTCTCAAGCTCTGTCACAAGTTAAAATTTGTGTCTCTCTAATGAAAATTATGAAATTCCCTAATAACAAGAATGAAAATCTTAGAATACTAGCTGATGGAGAAGTTCCAAAGGAATATGTAAAAGAAAAACATGATAATAAGGAATCACCAGTTATCTTAGGAACTACTGTGAATAGAAATCCTACTAAACTAGATCCATTTTATTTAACTTTATTAATTAAAAATAGGCTGGTCAATATTTGTATCAGTGATTCAGGAGAAACAGTGAATATTATGCCATCTGATGTGTTAGTACATTTTCTTGCCGAATCCTAGTATAAGCCCTATAGGCTTAAATTAAACTTTGTTATTCCTAAACTCCTGACTCAAGCAAGAAAATACTAATTAAAAAGGAGGAACTCCTTCACTTTGAGCTCTTGGCTACAGGCGGGTGTACCTATCTCAGATCTACTTCTTCAAAGGATCATAACACTAGTTTATATCCTTGATACAAAGCCATTCTTATCAGCCCTTTCAAACATACACGAAAGTAAAGTAATCTTTTAAGTTTTTTTTAATGATAAAACCCTGCAAATTGTGGATAGACTAGTGCCTTATCCTAGGGTAGAGAGTCAGCCAAAAGTAACATACATCTAGAGAAATCTTCTACATGAAATACAAATAGAAGCCAAGTGAAGTGCCTTACAGATCACCCTCTCTTAAACACATTTAATCATAAAATTCTTGTAGCAATCCTGAATTTTCAGAAATTAACCTAAAGATTTAACCCTTTCCTTGAAAGGAACTAAAGACTAAATTCACAAATACCTTATAAATGGTGTCCTAAAATTGCCTTACAAATTCAAGACACAAAAGCTTTAGAATTAAAATAGGAAGACAACCAAAAACATGCAAGGGAATTCCAATGTATTCTAGTAGAATTTTACTGTGTCTTTACATTCCAAAATTTGACAAACATCCCAAGAAAACCAACAATGGAGTCCAAACATCTCCTTACAGTAAAATTTTCAACATCCTTTACAATTGAGAAGAAAATCAGAGATATAGTACACAAAACTGACAGCTGTCCATTTAGTACCAAAATATCTCAAATATTCCTCTCAACTTTGATCTGCAACTGATTCTTCAAACTGATCCACCTTCTGCAATCATTTTCCAACAAACTGATATGATTCTGATCCTCAAATTTCAAACCCAAACTTCTCTTTCCCATCACCCTGAAACTGAAAATCATCATTGCCAATGAATTCCTTGTCTTTTCCCATTTCTGAAAATATATAATACTTATATGTTTCGACAAAAAATGAATCTCTAGGCCATTAATTTGTGAGCAGCTCTATCATTTAAATTTTTGAATTATTTCTAATGTCTCGACTATATCAATTTTTAAAATCTTTTTAAATCTAACATTTTTTAATCATTTTCTGCACATGACCACATGAAGCACCAGAATTGGACACTTGTCATGCCATGATTCATTTGCCCAGACTAACCTTAGGTTAACTACCTCATTTGGAGAACTAGCAACTGGCATGCATCTCATAATCTCTTAACACTGCAACTAACCCCGGTTAAACTCAGTGACCTGGTGAACAGACCATTCTCTAAGTCTCAAACTCAAACCTTAACCTAGGTTAACATCTGGAGAATGAGTGACTGGGCCCATTCTCTCAATCTTCGAATGCTTTTTCTTGACTATCAACGATCTAGAGAACTGGCAACTAGCGGCTACCTCTAATTCTCTGAATGTTAGCATCTAACCGTGAACCATTGGGAGACTCATCGACCAGGATATCTCTGAATCTCTAGATGTTAGTGACTTAACCAGTAGCATTTGATGATTGGGCAACTGAAGGTTAGTTAACCACCACCTCCAAATCTCCAAATCTTCTATTAATTGCTGGCTCCATTCTATGATTCAGTGACTACATGCCACATGTCATCTTCGCTTGGTCAGTGCGCCACAACTTCTCTACAAAATTTCTTACCTGCAGGCCTGCCGACATGGAAAATGAGGTGTCAATCACCTACGCACATGGACAGAGCCTCTACTTCAACTTCATATTTCATTAGTGATTGTTGTTTCTTATAAACACTTGAAATCCCCAATCTGGGATCAATGTGGGATAAACAATTTAGAGGTTTTAAAGCTTTCTTTTCACTTTGATTCATCTATGTGACCTGCCACTGAATGTATACCTCTAGCTAAGGGGCCCACCAAGAGCCTCTTGGCTTCTTACTTATTTCATTGAGTAAGCACCAGTGTATTTAAACTCAAAGAAAAATGCCTACCCACAGAATGTGGGATAAACCCCTTTTCCATTTCTCTTCTTTTCCTTGCTGCCTATACATGCTCTTCTCTATATTTTGGTCTTGCTCCAGCATTTTGTTTCTATACCTTAGCATGCTCACACACTAGATGTTTCAACTGCACAAACCTCCCATTTTATGCTCTCACGCAAATCACTTCTTGTGTGAGCATCTTCCTCTCAAGTTTGTAAATCAACTATGTGTGTTGGCATTTTGAATTAAATTGCCCAGGGCATTCTAGGCTTAGCAACACCCCTCCAAACCATCTTGACACATATTTTCTACCCTACGCAAGGCAAGCTCCATTTTAGACTGGCATCCCACACACTTAAATTATGTGAGCCTCCATTTTCATGGAACATGCACATTCTTTATATTGCGCAAGGTTCCTAACTCCTTGCGTGATTTGGCTCCTTTTGTTTGTATTTTTATGTTGTTTATTTTCCCTTTGTATGCTCGGCAGTCTCCCTTAACTTCCCTCACATTGGCCCCCATTCTAATCACTAAGAGCTTCGATGGCTTGCACAAGGAAGCCTTTCTTATTGTGTGGGCATGCTGCTATTCATCCTCCACTCACATTGGCCCCCGCCTTGAATGTGTGAGGCTCCAATTTGTTTACACAGGGCCTCCACGCCATGAGTACCTCCATTTTATGCTTAGGCCTCTCCTCTATCCGCTTGCATGAGCTTCTCATACACTTTGTGTTGGGCACTTTCTCAAAATAAAATGCTAGCCTCTCTCATTATGCAGGCTTGGTCAAACATGGAAGCATATGTAAGGCAGGGTGATTAACATGCTAGCCTCCAATCATATCAAGCAAGGCACCCTTTTGACTTGCGCAAGTCACATTATCAAATGTGTCGGCGGGAGTCCTTGCAATGCATTTTCTATGGATGGTGTTGCCATGCCTTGTGGATCTTATGCGTAAGCCTTTTCCTTCAATTGTCTCATTGTCATGGTCTCCTTTGTATTCATTTATTGCCTTTTTCTTTTCTTAGTTGCTCATTTGTGCAAGCAGCCGCTTTTATCATCTTTACTTTGTATTGAAGGAAAAGGCATACTCATTGGCTTGTACCTTGCTAACAAAGACTCAAAGGTTGATCTTTTTTGGCCAAGCACAAGCAGCCACAAATCATACACCCAGTGACCAAACACTTGCACAAAATAATTGATCTTCAAATACATTCACGTGTATAGGCATTTAGAACTTAACATGCATACTGCCAACTCCCTTATATTACTTAGCAATTTTATAATGATGGCCAGGTACCTTATGGACCGGCAGCCTCCTAAGTTGGGTTTGCAATTTGAACATTGAACTTTAACTTAGTCTCAGCTCCAATAATCAAAGTATTATTTAAACTATTAATGCATGCAAGAGCTTGCTCATGAGTTGTAAAATTTAAAAATTTGAAACCCTTTCACCTTTCACTTAGCATACCACTACAAAATCCACATTCAGTCTTTGCTTTCCCGTATGTAACCAATTGAAGGATGTTTGAGACAAAACCATATCAAAATCAAAATCTCACTGTGCACCTTGTAAAATTTTTTGAATAACATTAGCTAGCCTTGAAAACTGACCAAAGGGCCTGACAGGAGAGTGCCACCAGGAACACACACTGACCACTAACAATATGATATGCTCACCAAAGGAAAAATCATGAAATAACCCGAGCCAAAAGATTATAATGATCAAAGATGGCCACTAAAAAACAAATTTTGTCTGCATTGTCCAAAATCACATAAATTGGCTCTGGAACTGGCCTTAAAAACTGACCAACTGAAACTTTCAGAAACTGACAACCTGGGCATTGATTCACCGACATGTGAGGAATATGAACCCATAATCAGCTCGTCAAAAATATCAACTGGTTGATTACAATTAATCACCAAAGTCAACCTGTCAGATATGTTCAGAATTTAAAACAGTGAAAAACATAGAAATTGGGTTTGGAATTGGCTTGGGAAAGTGGTCAAATGGATTGGGAGAGACTTGAAAATCATCAGACACTTAGTCTTCTAGGTCTACAGTATGGAACCACATTCAATTATGTCAGACCTCGCACATATCATGAATTAAAAAGCCTCAAAGTAGGCCATTTAGAATTCTAAACAAGGCAGTCACAGAGACATTTAATAAATTGGAAACAGAATGACATTGGCAAACAGATCAAAAGGGCACATGGGGGGCTGAAAATTGGCAAGATGACTCACTCCCATGCCTAAAATACGATACAACAACTAGCATGCAATGATCAATCACAAGGTAAAAGATATTCAAATGAAAACAGGGCCTGCTACAACAAATTGACACTTAGGCAAAAATACAGATTTGGACAAGTGCTCAAAACAAGACATCATGAAACAACTTGAAAATTGAACTTAATGACTTGGGATATCTTCAAATGTATAAACAAGAGTAATGAACACCTGACAAACATGGAAAACCTCAAAACCTCATCCGGGCAAATAGGCACAAAAGCATTTCAAAGGGGTTAGAACTGCAAAAATTTAACAAAATACTCAAAAACCCATGTATTTTTTAGTACCAATAGTGGCTCTGAATGGGGATGCATGTCCCATGTGGGCATGCAGATAACTCTAGAATCTCATGGTACAAAAGACCACCCAAAGAGAATCAACTTTTAACATTCTCATTACTTCCTTTCAAAATTCTGAACAGGGAACCGCAAAACCAACTATCGAACAACTAAACAAAGCAACTTTACAAAATTTACAAAATATACATAAGTAGCTTCAAAATGCCAAAGGAACTTCAACCTTTACCTCTGTCAAAAACTTGGTTCCTCCTTTGGAACTTATCGGGCAATATGAAACTACCTCTAAACTCATGATGACAAAAAACATCATGGAACATAGGATGCACAATACCTGCAAATTTGCATTCACCTATGCCTTCTCTTTTATGCCCCCCCACAAATTCATTATCCAGAAAAAAACATCATCAGAATCATCATATAAAAAATCACATGAAAGGCGATCAACAACTAACATCTCTTCTTCTTGGCTACAAGCATACAACCCATCTCTAGTGTACACTTGCACATCAAAAGAAAAACCAACATACTCACATTCATTCAGCTCAGCCAAGGAAACTGAAACATCCTCATGCATCAAACCAGTTAGATTAGACAAATCTGATTTCTCTTGATAAACCACATTTTTATCCTCGCAAGGATGATTCACATGATCCATATCATAAATCAAAACACTTTCATTGCATCTAATGCTCGGTGGTAGAAGAATTAAACTATCAACATGTAATGCACTCTCGTCAAATGCACAATTCTCACCTTGCATTACCTTTCCCCCAACTGACTTCATTGGAGCTGGAAGTTCAGACTCAGCTGTACCATTGATATCACAATATGAAAATGAGTTACCCTCAGCAAATTCACTTTCCTAGGCACATTCTTCGAACAATAGATTAGAAACTACATAGAATTGTTTCTCATAAACATTAAAACAAAGTGCCAGCTAGTTCATATCAACATCTTCATCAAATAACACATTAGCAACTTCAAAAGACATGTCATCACATTCATCTTCATACATACTTTCAGTAGAGAAAGAAAATTCAAAATCAAAATCAGAACATGATTCACCACTATTGCTGTCATTACATGAGAAATCAAGACTATACTCAACCAAATCATTTTCACAAGCACCGGATAATGAACTTGCCCATTTGTCTTCAGTCCTCAAAACTTTATATTCAACTTCATTACCATTGAAACACACAGAAGATCGAAAAGAAAAATCACTTGCAACATAAGAGAAAACTTGTGATAAGTCATTAGAAAATAGTTCATTCTCAGCCTAATCCATGCCTCCACAATTGTGTTGTTTCATTTGCAGCAGTAGTGACAAATATTCTTCATTCATGGATTCAATATAGTCATCATTTCTCTCAGCATTTATATCAACATTAGTAACCGGGAATTCATTTTCATGATTATCATTATAACACTTGTGCAAATCATACAAAGGGAAGGATGTATCTTCTATAATCTGTAAATGTTGATTACATTCATTGGCTGAAAAAGTTTCCAGCTCTTCATCAACAACATCTCCATTAGTGACATTCACTCCACTTGCACATATAATTTTTTGATCAATACAATTAATCTAGGAATGAAAGTATTGATTCTGCTCACTCTTTCCTGATTATTCATCTCATTCTAAAAATGTAAACTAGTAGAGGTATGCCTTCTTATAACTCCATACTTCAGATTGCACTCAGTATCCATAGCAAATTCAAAAGCCTGATATAGACTTTGTCACTATTTATCCCTCAACAGGAAACCCATCTTTCGGCCCAATGCACCCAGATACACAACTAAACATATCTGATCATGGGGCCTAAAAATCTATGGGATATCCATTAGTGTTTTAACAAATCTACTATTAAACTTTGGGATCAATTCACCTTGTTCAATCTGAATTTCCATAAATCTATCCAACAACAATTTGACATCTACCAACCCATCAAAATATTCAATGAAGGATGAACTTAACTCAACCCATGAAGAAATTGAAGCTGTAGGTAGGAATGAGAACCATTCTCTTTCATCTCCCTTCAAAGTCTGCATGAACAACCTCATCCAAAGATCTTCATGACAAACATCAAAATCATACATCACATCAGCAAAATCTTGGACATGCTTCTTTACTGACTGAGACTGGCTCCTATCAAATCTTGGCAAATGTCCTCTAATTCTATCAGGGATCTCATTAGGAAAACTAGGTATGCCATCATAGAAAAATGGTACATATCCTTTGACAAAAGAACACCTATGACTATCCATTACTGGCTGCAACTTTTTCTACAGACTTGAAATTCTTGAAAACCAATAACAAGAAGTCTACACTTGTAATCAACCTTCTCTTATCAAGCTTACTAATCTGAAGTACTTCTCACTTATGACTTAACTCAAATTTTAATCCAGAAGTATGTAATTCCACTTATCTGTCCTCTCTTTTAATGACAACATCACTTGATAAGGATCATATAAACACATTAAAAATTGAATGAAGAATACCTGGAAAAATCCTTCTTGATTGTTCTTGTTCTCTTCACATCTGACTAAAATATGGAACAAATCTTCACATCTTAGGTTCGTTCTAACACAGAGCCGCCACCTCTCTTTAGAGTGCACAAATTAATTCACTAATCATCCTTGAAACAACAACATATTCTGGGCATTCCTCACAGCAAAGTCACATGTCTTTCCAATTTTTTACAACAAAAAATCTAGGTAATACTTTCAGATCTGAAAACAACTTTTAGATTATAACATTTATGAGACTCATCCCCAAACTAAATATTGCAAGACTCTAGGATTCCTCCCTAACAGAGTCACCAATTTGTTAGTACATTTTCTTGTTGAATCCTACTACAAGCCCTACATGATTAAATTGAACTCTGTGATTTGTAAACTCCTGACTCAAGCAAGAAAAGACTAAATAAGGAGGAAATCCTTCTTCACTTTGAGCTCTTGGCTACAGGTGGGTGTACCTATCTCGGATCTACTTCTTCAAAGGATCATAACACTAGTTTATATCCTTGATACAAACCCATTCTTATTAGCCCTTTCAAACATACATGAAAGTAAAGTAATCTTTTAAGTTTTGTTGATGATGAAATCCTACAAATTGAGGATAGACCAGTGTCGTATCCTACAGCAAAGACTCAGACAAAAGTAAAATACATCTACAGAAATATTCTAAGTGACATACAAATAGAACCTAGGTAAAGTGCCTTACAGAACACCCTCTCGTAAAGACATTTAATCATCAAATTCTTGTAGCAATCCTAAATTTTCAGAAATTAACCTAAATATTTAACCCTTTCCTTGAAAGGAACTAAAGACTAAATTCACACATACCTTATAAACGGTGTCCTAAAATTGCCTTACATATTCAAGACACAAAAGCTTTACAATTAAAACAGGAAGACAACCAAAAACATGCAAGGGAATTCCAATGTATTCCAGTAGAATTTTACTATTTCTTTACATTCCAAAATTTGACAAACATCCCAAGAAAACCAACAATGGAGTCCAAACCTCTCCTTACAATAAAATTTTCAACATCCTTTACAATTGAGAAGAAAATCGGAGATAGAGTAGATGAAGGTCAGTTACACAAAATTGACAGATGTCCATTTAGCACCAAAATATCTCAAATATTCCTCTCAAATTTGATCTGCAACTAATTCTTTAAATTGATCCACATTTTGCAATCATTTTCCAATGAACTGATCTGATTCTAATCGTCAGATTTCAAACCCAAACTGCTCTTTCCCATCACCCTGAAATTGAAAATCATCATTGCCAATGGATTCCTTGTCTTTTCCCGTTTCTGAAAACATTTAATACTTATATGTTTCAACAAAAAATGAATCTCCAGGCCATTAATTTGTGAGCAGCTTTGTCATTTAAATTTTTGAATTATTTCTAATGTCTCGACTATATCAATTTTTAAAATCTTTTAAAATCTAACATTTTTTAATCATTTTCTACACATGACCACATGAAGCACCAGAATTGGACACTTGTCACACCGTGATTTATTGCCTAGACTAACCTTAGGTTAACTACCTCATTTGGAGAACTAGCGACTGGCATGCATCTCATAATCTCTTAACACTCCAACTAACCCTGATTAAACTCAGCGACCTAGAGAACAGACCATTCTCTAAGTCTCGAAATCAAACCTTAACCTGGGTTAACATCTGGAGAATGGGTGACTGAGCCCATTCTCCCAATCTCCGTATGCTTTTTCTTGACTATCAATGATCTGGAGAACTAGTGACTAGCGGCTACCTCTAATTCTTTGAATGTTAGCATCTAATCGTGAACCATTGGGAAACTCAGCAGCCAGGCTATCTCTAAATCTCCAGATGCTAGCGACTTAACTGCTAGCATCTAGTGATTGGGTGACTGGCGGTTAGTTAACCGCCACCTCCAAATCTCCAAATCTTCTGCTAGCTGTTGGATCTATTCTGTGATTCAGCAACTGCATGCCACATATCATCTTCGCCCAGTCAGCACACCACCACTTCTCTACAAAATTTCTTACCTGTGGGCCCACCAACATGGAAATTGAGGTGTCAATCACCTGCGGGCATGGACTGAGCCTCCACTTCAAGTTTATATTTCATTAGTAAGTGTCGTTGCTTATAAACACTCAAAATCCTCAATCTAGGATCAATGTGGGATAAATTGTTTAGATGTTGTAAAGCTTTCTTTGCACTTTGATTCAAAATCTATGGGACCTACCACACACTGTATACCTCCAGCCAAGGGGCCCGCCAAGAGCCTCTTGGCTTCTTACTTATTTCATTGAGTAAGCAACAGTGTATTTAAACTCAAAGAAAAACACCTACCCACTGAATGTGGGATAAACCACTTTTCCATTTGTCTTCTTTTCCTTGTTGCTAGTATGTGCTCTTCTCTATATTTTGGTCTTGCTACAGCATTTCATTTGTATACCTTAGCATGTGCACGCACTAGACGTTTGAACTACACAAGCCTCCCATTTTATGCACTCACACAAATCACTTCCTACGTGAGCATCTTCCTCTCAAGTTTGTAAACAACTATGTGCATTGGTATTTTGAATGAAATTTCCCAGGGCACTCTAGGCTTAGCAGCACCCCTCCAAACCATCTTGACACATATTTTCTACCTTGCGCAAGGCAATCCCCATTTTATACTAGCAGCCCACACACTTAAATTGTGTGAGCCTCCATTTGTGTGGAACGTGCACCTTCTTTATATTGTGCAAGGTTCCTAACTCCTTACGTGATTTGGCTCCTTTTGTTTGTATTTTAATGTTGTTGACTTGCCTTTGTATGCTCGACAGTCTCCCTTAACTTCCCTCACGCTGGCCCCCAATCTACTCGTTGGCAGCTCCAATGGCTTGCACAAGGCAGCCTTGCTTATTGCATGGGCATTCTTCTATTCATCCTCCACTCACATTGGTGCCCACCTTGAATGTGTGAGGCTCCAATTTGTTTGCGCAGGGCCTCCACGCCATTAGAGCACCTCCATTTTATGCTTAGGCCTCCCATCTGTCCTCTGAGTGAGCTGCTCATGCACTTTGTGCTGGGCACTTTCTCAAAATAAAATTCTAGCATCTCTCATTGCACAGGCCTGGTCAAACATGGAAGCATACACAATCCATGGTGATTAACATTCTAGCCTCCAAACATATCAAGCAAGGCACCCTTTTGACTTGGGTAAGCCACACTATCAAATGTGCCGGTGGCAGTCCCTGCAATGCATTTTCTATGGATGGTGTTGCCATGTCTTGTGGATTTGATGTGTAAGCCTTTTCCTTCATTTGTCTCATTGTTATGGTCTCCTTTGTATTCATTTATTGCCTTGTTGTTTTCTCAGTTGCTCATTTGTCCAGGCAGTCGCTTTGATAATCTTTACTTTGTATTGAAGGAAAAGGCATACTCACTGGCTTGTACCTTGCTAATAGAGACTCAAAGGTTGATCTTGTTTGGCCAAGTACTGGCAGCCCCAAATCATACACCTAGTGCCCAAACACTTGCACATAATAATTGATCTTCAAATACATTCACGTGTACAAGCATTTGGAACTTAACATGCATACCGTCAACTCCCATATATTACTTACCAATTTTATAATGATAATCAGGTACCTTATGGACCGACAACCTCATAAGTTGGGTTTGCAATTTGAACATTGACCTTTAACTTAGTCTCAGCTCCAAAAATTAAATTATTATTTAAACTATTAATGCATGCAAGAGCTTGCTCATGACTTGTAAAATTTACAAATTCAAAACCCTTTCACCTGTCACTTAGCATACCACTACAAAATCCACATTCAGTCTTTGCATTCCCGTATGTAACCAATTGAAGGAAGTTTGAGACAAAACCATATCAAAATCACAATCTCATTGTGCACCTTGTAAAAGTTGTCGAATGACATTAGCTAGCCTTTGGGAGCGGCCTTGAAAACTGACCGAAGGGCCCGACAGGAGAGCGGCACCAGGAACACACACCAACCACTAACAATATGATATGCTCACCAAAGGAGAAATCATGAAATGGATCAAGCCAAAAGATTATAATGATCAAAGATTGCCACTTAGAAACAAATTCTATCTGCGTTGTCCAAAATCACATAAATTGGCTCTGGAATTGGCCTTAAAAACTGACCAATTGAAACTTTCACACACCGACAACCTGGGCATTGATTCACCCACATGCGAGGAATATGAACCCATAATCAGCTCATCAAAAAGATCAACTAGCCGATTACAATTAATCACCAAAGTCAGCCTGTTAGATATGTTCAGAATTTAAAACAGTGAAAAACATAGAAATTGGGTTTGGAATTGGCCTGGGAAAGTGGTCAAACAAATTGGTAGGGACTTGAAAATCATTAGACACTTAGTCTTTGAGGTCTATAGTATGGAACCACATTCAATTATGCCAAACCTCACAGAGGGCATGAACTACAAAGCCTCAAAGAAGGCCATTTAGAATTCTAAACAAGGCAGTCACAAAGATATTTAATAAATTGCAAATAGAATGACACTGGAAAACAAATCAAAAGGGCACATGGGGGGCTGAAAATTGGTGGGATGACTCACTCCCATGCCTAAAATATGATGCAACAACCAGTATGCAATGATCAATCATAGGGAAAAAGATATTTAAATGCAAACAAGGCCTACTACAACAAATTGACATGGGCAACAATGCAAATTTGGACAAGTGCTCAAAACAAGACATCATGAAACAACTTGAAACTTGAACTTAAGAACCTGGGATGTCTTCAAATGTCTAAGAAAGATTAATGAACACTTGACAAACATTGAAAACCTCAGAACCTCATCCCTGCAAATAGGCACAAAAGCACTTCAAAGGGGTTAGAACTGCAAAAATTTAACAAGGTACTCAAAAACCCATGTATTTTTTAGTACCGACATGATGTTATAAAAGAATTAGGAATGAGAGTTGATACTACTTATGGTAAATGTTATGCTATGTATAATAGGTTTATCCTAGTTGTTGGAATAATGAAAGATGTTGAATTTAAATTCCCTTCTTGTCGTAAAATATGCTACAAGATTGATATTACTGTGGTTGAAGTGCCTGCTAATTATGAAATTCGTTTAGCTAGACAATGGTCTAACTTAGTAGGTAGAATTGTTCAATTGGATTTATCTTACACTTCTATCCAAGTGAATGGTATGAATGTTAGAATTGATAGAGAGATGAGGGCCCCCTACATTGTTGAAGAAGTTGATCAGAACCATATGACATGATTTTTCCATACTGATACAAAATACTGAGCCTATTGAGATAAATGCTAAAGAAAATGAGAACACGATATGGAAAATGTATTTTGATGGGTCTTGTTGTAAAAATGGTAATGAGGTTGGTGTTATTTTTGTTTCTCCTAAAAGGAAATTATTCAAATACTCATTCTTATTATCCTTTGATTGCACAAATAATAGTTTAGAATATGAAGCAATTTTACTTGGTCTTAAAATAACAAACAAGCATGGAATTAAAATCCTATGTCTTTATGGTGATTCTGAACTAATTGTGTCTCAAGTTAGAAGTAAATTTGTTACTAAGAATTATAAATTAAAGACATATATGAATGAAGTATGGGATTCCATAGAATATTTTGATGCTTTTTCTATTAATTGGATAGATAGATCTGAAAACATTCTTGTAGATTTAATGGATAACTTGGAAGTTAGACATAATAACATTCCTTTTGAAGATATAACCTAGGTAGAGATCAAGACTAGGTCTGCAATACCTGATAATATGAACAGTTGGAAAATATTTAAAGATGCCAAAGATATAATCAAGATCTTAGCTTGTGAAGAATGGTATAATGATAATCTCATAGATCTAAATGGTCATGTGGAGATAGAAGATGAGAAAAGGACTCTATTTGGGAAAGAGGTGATACAGTTGAAGTCCAACAAAATCCCAAGAGGGTTAGTTTCTCTGGAAAAAACATTTGACAATAAGGATTCAAAGATAGAAGCCAAAACTACTAATACTATAATAGATGAGGTGGAAAAGATAAATTTAGGAAATGAGCATGCTCCAAAATGGATTTTTGTGGGTAAGAAATTAGCTCTGAAAATCAAGGCAGATATTATTTTTTTTTAAAGAAATTATAGGCATGTATTTTCTTGGTCATATAGTAACCTCAAGGTATACAAAGAGGATTTTTTTCCATCATGAAATACCTCTGAAACCATATGTTAAACCTTTTAGGAAAATCATGAGGCCAATTAATCCAATCCTATTTTCCTAAGATGAAGGAGGAATTGATCAAAATGAATGATGCTAGAATAATAAGCCCAATTAGGCACTCTACATGGGTTTCAAATTTAGTTCATGTTAGAAAACAAGAATAGAGATATCAAACTCTATGTGGATTTTAGGAATTTGAATGTGTCTTCTTTAAAAGATAATTATGCTTTACCAAACATGGAGGCATTATTACAAAAATTAATAGGAAATGAATTACTATCCATGATGGACGATTTTTCTTGGTATAATCAGATTAATGTTAAGCAAGAGGAACAATATAAAACAACTTTCACTACACCATAGGGAATCTATGTTTATGATAAGATGCATTTTGGACTTACTAATGCAGGAGCCCCTTTTCAAAGGGCAATGGATGTATCCTTTGAAGATTTTATTGATACTATCATGGTAGTATACCAAGATGATCTTACTCCATAATCTAAGAAGGAAGAAGATCACTTTAAACATTTGGAACATATATTTAAAAGATCTCTTGAATATGGAATATCTATGAACCCTAATAAATGTCATTTTGGTGTAACTAAAGGGAAGCTACTAGGACATATTGTATCAAAATATGGTGTGAGAATAGACCTTAAAAGGATTGCAACTATAGATAAGATCCAAGTTCCCAAAAACATCAAAGGGATCCAATATTTCTTTAGACAGATAGATTTTGTAAGGAGGTTAGTCCCACATTTCTTAGAGATAGTTAAACCTGTTCCTAAATGCTCAAGAAAGGTGCATAGCTCAAATGGATGAATGAATATCTATAAGCATTTGAAAACATTAAGAAAGAAATGAAGGAGGCTCTAGTCCTTAAATTACCTAATTTCTCCAAACTGTTCCAGTTTTTCTCCTTTGCTTCTTATCATACTATTGTTGCAGTCATGTTATAGAAGAATGATGAAGGTTATGAAAAATTAATAGATTTTTTCAATAAGACTCTTCAGGCAATATAATTAAATTATGACATAAATGAAAAAAAATATTATGCCCTTCTAAACATAGTAAAATATTTTAGGCCATACTTGGTAGGGGAAAAAGTGATAGCTCATGTGCCTAGGGCAACAATTAAAGACATATTTAGAAAATCTGAAGTCACAAGGAAGAGTTGCAAATGGGTGAATCCGATGCCAAGAGTATTATATAGAAATTAAAATTACTAAATTGATTAGAGGAAAAGGATTAGCCAAACTTATGATAGAACCAAATTTGAATGCAGTTCAAGTAAATCACATAAATTTAGACAAATCGGTGGTAAGAATTGAGCATTGTTCTCCAAGGTATACTGATGTAGTGTATTTATTAAAGTATATGAAATATCAAGAAACACTAAATGATAATCAAAATAGAAAAATAAATTTCCAAGCATCTAGGTATGTCTTGATACAAGGTGATTTATATTGGAAGAACAAAGATGGTCTTATTTTATTTTGTTTAGATATCCATCAATCAAATTCAATTTTAAATGAGTTACATGATGGGGTATGTGGTAGTCACTTTTTAGCAAGAACTACGACCCATAATATATTACATGTTGGATATTATTGGCCACATGTGTTTAAGGATTTATATGCGTATGTTAAAAAATGTGAGGATTATCAAAAGTTTTCAGGAAAACTAAAATATGATGGTGCATTGCCTCTTAAACCTTTATATACAGAAGAACATTTTTAGATGTGGGGAATAGATTTTATTGGCAAAATTACTAATGCTTCAAGTGGAGGGAACAATTGGATTTTAGTTTCAATAGATTACTTCACTCAATTGGTTTACGTAGTACCTAAAATGAAAGAAATAAGAAAGGTGGTAATAAAAATCTTGATAGAGAATATACTAACAAGGTTTGGTATTCCATACAAGATTGTTTATGATAATGGCATGTGTTTTAGATCAAAAGATCTCTCTAATTTCTACAACACTTATGGTATCAACTTGTCCTATTCTTCCACTTACCATCCACAAGGGAATGGTCAGGTAGAGTCAAGTAACAAGAATATAATGAAAATCATAAAGAGGATGTTAAAAAACAACAAGAGAGCATGGGATTCAAAATTGAATCTAGCACTTTGGGCAGATAGAATAACAATCAAGAAATCAATAGGGTTTTCACCTTATGAATTGGTTTATGGGAAACAAGCTAGATTGCCATTAAACAATGTTCTTCATGTATATAAATTTTTCAAGGAAGAACAATTATACGATATAATTTTCATGGAAGAAAAAATGAATCAGCTTGCATAGTTGGATGAGAGCACGAGAAATGTCCAATAAAAATTCAAGTGAAGTATTTGCCTAGAAAAAGAGCCAAAGAAATGAATTTTCAAAAGGGAGACTGGGTACTAAAGCAGAATACTAAGAACGAGAACAAAGGAAAACATGGAAAGTTTGAAGCATTATGGCAAGGACCTTATGTCATCTTTGACAAGGGATGTGAAAACTCATACTTCTTGGATGATATAGAGGGCCACATACAGGCGTTCCCAGTGCATGGTCAGTACCTGAAAATTTTCTTCTATTCAAGCTAGTAGGAAGTATATCCTAACTTGTGTATATTATACATTTTCTTTATTTATGTTTTTGATTCATTTCCAGTTATTTTATTGGTCTTCTTTTCTAGAGATAACAAGGATCTTGCTATGCTCACTAGGAGCATACATCCCCAAAAAGAGCCAATGTTGACACTCAATTTTCTAAATTGTTTATTTTGGTTTTCCTGTACGTGATATTTTTATTCGATAAATAGTTACTACAAATGTCTGTGTATGCATGACAAAAGGTTTTGTGCATATGGATCTTTTTCATCACTTAAAAATTTCAAATGAATGACATAAGGGACTTCATGTTATTCTATTCATCTGTGATCCAACTTCTTGATATCATTACACTCATCTTTTTCTATATATGAATATGTACCTGAAAGTTATGGTCAAAAGTTAAAACCCTGGATGTGGATTTCTATTGGATTGGGTAGCCCGAGGAGTTTATCTTCCTTCAATCAGCACGACTTACATCAAAAATCTCATCAGGGATCGATAAATCCAAATCTACTCTATCCTAATAAAGAATGTAATGATGATGGTAGGTCATCGACCATAGTCCCATCGATGTTGTCATCAGGAATTTGTACAAGTGGTTAGGGATATACACATTTTTAATTTAGTTCCGATAGTATGTATTATACTGATGGTGTCATTAGGATAACTTTGACGATGAGTAGTCATCGGTGAAAGGGCAACAGATTGGTAAAATGCATGTTAAGTTATGCTAATACCCAATGATTAGAATGTAATATACCAATGAAATCCTATTAGAGTGATAAGTTGTATCAGCCAATAGAATCATAAGTTATATCGATACTTGATGGGTGAAATGAATAAAGATCAGAGAAACCCTTCCCAATCAGATTTCATCAGGTTTACATAAGAGATTGACATGATGTGGAAAGTGTTGTACTGAATGCCAATAAAGTTAATGGAATAGCTTACGTTGATTAAAGTATATTGGGGCAATGTATGTCATTCAACACAAGTGTGATAGGGTTAGCTTGATACTTTATAAAGACATTGGAATTACTTATACCGATGATATGAAGTTTGTGCATGTTAGATTTGGTTTGACTGATGATTGGTGTTACCAAGATAAATTACAAGAATGAAAAGAATGATATACCAATTTTAGATGGTGTTATTGGCATTACCTATGCTGACAAAGGGAAAACATATGCAGTTTAGGATTAACATAAAATGAGTAATGCCGATCGTGCCTGAGGAATCCATTTTTTTGGTAGAATTTATCATGATGAAAAATGGTTGTCACATTAATCGAAATGCCAAAAGGTCAAATGAAAAAGGTGATATTAATGATCATATAAAATGAAATAAATCTTCATTCATGTAAAATCTATTGTAAATCCCATTGCATAAATTGTATACATTCTACATGCTTTATAAGTTGCCAAATGATTGGGGGTTTTTGAAAAAGGCTTGAATCAATTAAAAATGTAACTTGATTGTAAGGATAGGACTTCCCATAATCATTATCCCTAAGGATGAGGAGCCTAGAGCTGTTCAACAACCTAGTTAGAATGGAATAAGTGAAGATCAACTGGATATTGTAAGTAGTCTCCTAAATGCTACTTGAGACTTGAAGACAAGCCATGTTGCCTCTTAGAGTGACATACTAGAATTAGAAGAGGACCATGATAGACCATAGTTGCATGATATTCTCCATGAGGTGCATGAAAACAATGATGGGTGGGTTCTAGCTGATTTCCACAACAAGATGATGGATTTAATTGGTTGAGTTCCTATTAATGGTGTTCCTTTTGTCCCATAATATATGATTAGTTTATAATTAGGTATTTACTATTACTATTTTATAAAATCATTTGTGTAACGGTCTAAAGCTAAACATTGCATCCCTTTACTATTTATTAGAAGGGATACAAAGAGCGATAAAATATATATGATATACAAATAATACACATAGACAATATTAATTGGTATTTTTCTTTCTAAAGATGTTAAACACTAATTATGATATGGTGATATCATCAGTGGATAACCTTGTTTTGGGTTAATATGATGATCATATGTTTTTAGCATTTCTCTAAATTGGTTCAATCTCTTTAGTTAATTGATTAGTTCCTTTGATAAATCTCTTAGATTTCTCCAATATGTGTTTCATATAATATTATGGTATGAATTTAATGTTTAGTTTGATCATCAGTTAGAAAGATTGGCCATCAAATTTCTTTCTTTTTTACTTGTCTCTCAGAGAAAGGGTTAAACTCAGTAATTTCTAACTGTAGATTTGAGTTCAAATTATATTTTATATTGAAATCTTTTGAAGTGATAAGCTTATTTTAAAATTATTTTTTTTAAAAAACATTTCTCAAAGGTTATAAATAGGATCTTTTAATAGAATTGATAAATAACTAATGAGTAAAGAAACACATTGGTCTAATTATTATATTAAAATAAGGAATCAAATATTTTTAGACAATTTACAATAGATTTGTCATATGTATGATTGCAAGCATTTTATTTTATTTACAAACATTACATATTAACAATCTTTTTCTAAACAATATCTCTAAGAATTTTAATAGTTTTTAGACACCATACTGTTGTGGCATTCACAACTTGATCATTCTCAAGAGTTTTAATTTCCATCTTGAGAGATCACCTAAGTTTTCACTTATTATAAGTTATCTTCTATTAAAACCTCCAACTGACAGATAAAGTTTGAGGGATAGCCCCACCAGCATTGGTCCTACAAAGCCACAATTGTAGAAGTTCCAACCTTGCCTTTGGTTGAAGATTTTTAGTTGGCCAAATCACTTGGGTTTCCTAGCATTGGATTGGGAAATCCATAGGAAATCCAATCTATTTATTTGAGCACCAACAAGATCTATTTGGGAAACTTTTCCTTTTATTGTGTTGTATTTGGATCAAGGACCTTCATGTTTGGATTCTTTTGATTGCTTCAAGTATCGTGTTCCTTTCTTCCCAAGTTGACCTTGGAGATTGTGTGTTTAATCATTTCTCATTGATTTTTAACTTGTGTGATTGTGTTGTGTGATTGTTGGATCACATGTGGACCTAAATCTAGGTTTGCCTCTTCTTTTGTTCTTCTTGGAGATCATTTGATCTATTTTGGGGCAAACTCATATTTTTTTATAGACATGTAATTCTTGGCCAACCCCATTTGTGTGGTTGGTTATACGTACTCATGTTGATGTAATTCTTAGAGGGACTAGGAGAGACTCATAAGGATGATACTTTTTCTGATCAGGAAGCCCTGAGCTTTCAGATTTGAATTCATTTTGTATATTGCCTAAACCAGGAAGGCATTATATCCTGACATGTATGATGTTTCCATTTTAATAAATGAAGGATCCTACATTCTCTCTCCCTCTATTCTATGCTATTATTTCCATGTGTGTTTAGCTGTGAGGTTGGACATCCCATCTTGGGGTAATCCACTTCATTACTGCATCCAAACCCTATGAAATATTTTTGTATCCATTCATAATATTTGACATTTTATTTGGAAATGATGTCCTTATATCATGGTGGTAAAAACAACAATCCATGTTGAAATGGTGATCTCCAAATTTGGTCCTTAGTATTATTTGACTATTCAAAAAAAATAAAATTCTTCCTTCTTGATTTCATGATTTTCTAATCATGGAATTAAATATTGAGCTTCAAACATGGCACGACACTATTATGATGATGCACATTCTCATTTTTAAAATTTTTTTTGATACACCATTTTTTTTCTTAGAATGGCATATTTTCTTCCATCATATATGTGACATAATACCTAGATATGTTAATGACCCTTTTACCTTATTTGTTAAGAATGATGGCACTACTCATAGTTGAAGGTTCAAATTCAGGACACAACCATTCACTCTCCTTATGTAGCATTTTCTTTTAACATATTATCTTTTGATTATTTATGTGTCTAATATTCAAAATAAAGTTATATTTCCATGAATTTATGAAAAGGAATAGTTTATCAATGTTATGGAAATGGATTTTCTATGACAAAGCCTCTAAATATTAAGATAGCAATTTATGAACTTAAATCCATTAATTCCTTAACATTGTAAGTTATAGATGAAATCTCTGACTCTTTGACATTCATTTTTATGGTTATAGTACAATTTTGTTCGACTTATTTTCAATTGACCTTTGTTGGCTTGATGATTCCAAAATTTCTATACTACTTTTCACAATTACACTATTGTATCTATACATTCTTAGGATGAATGAATCTTTTTATAGAAGCATTCTATGCATTCTCAAAGAAAATGTGGTACTTCCATGAATGATAAGTGTCTATTGCCTCTATATATGTGAAATTTGATCTGTTACACATCTTATTGCTACTGCCCCATCCTTTTCATTTTAGTTGTCAGTGCTTGGAATTATGGTTTGTATAAACCTCAATAGTCTTTTAGACATATGTTGTAGCCCTCCAAATTTGGTTATGGAACAATTCTATATCCCTTTTTAATTTTCTTAATTATTTATACAATATCTGGAATCATATATGTATGTATCATCATATATAACATGATATATCTTTCTAAAAAATTTGAATTTAGATGTTACAATCTTGTCTCTTTGATGAAAACTACATCATTCTTTTAGTTCTTTTAAAACTTGAAATATTATTTATACATAGTTAATAATGATCTTCATGACCTAACCACCTCTGAGACTATTATATCTATCATAGTGTTACATTCCTATAACTATGTCTTGTATATGTCTTGTATCTATCTTGTAGTTGTCCTTGAACTAGAAGATTTTAAAGCATGGAGATATGTCTCTTCAATAGTTGAGTTATTTTATCCACATATCCTCTAGCAATAGAGTCAAATGGTTTCACACAGTACTATGTGTCCCCTTAATGACTTGACATTTATCTTTTTGTTGATCTAAAACATAATAAAATAAGATGGTTTCACACTTGAAGTATGTATGTCCCTTTGATGGCTCAGACCTTCAAAATGGATCTTCTATGTAATGTAGGTCGTAAGATCTTGTGCATTGATGGAACATCCCTTCAACAACCTTGGTCTTCAATCAGCTCTTCTATATGACTTCATTTGGAAGGTTTAACACTTTGTGGGAATGTCCCTTCAACAACCTACTCTAGTCTTCATACATGTATCCATACATGATAAGAACTAATTAGCATTAAAAACATATTTCCATTTTTTCCTTCTCTTCTCTCAGTCTGATATTTGCACATTACATATTTCTAAGTATATGGTAAGGAGTTATATTTAGTAGGTGATAGGCTCTCCATTTCCCAGTCATCAGTGACTGACCCAATTCTCTTACTATTTTTGTAGGTGTACTTCCAGGACATGGGATCTAGACCTCCAAAAATTTACACAAACCAAGGAAGTCATCCATTAACAAGAAATGGAAGGTCTACCCCTTACTTTCTTCTTTCTACATTCCTTGTATTTAAAAATGTGTCTTTCTTTCAGATTATCTATTTTTTGAGCTACCACGACATGTGTAGAATATAATTGTAAATGCATTTTTTTCTTTTGTAATTAGTTAATGGAAAGAGATATTTGACTTTTCATTGTATCTTGTAAATAAAAATCCTTATGATATGTATGAAAATATACAAGTGTTTTTGTATATGTTCTTTTCTTTTCATGATAACTGACAATGTACTTTCATTTTCTACATTTCTAATTCATGAGTAAATGCACTTCAAGATTTTCAAATTTTGCAACTTATACCAACATTTAAGTAGAAAAAAAAATTCACATTAAACTTTGATAAGATCTGAATCAGCTCGTTATTGAGCATATAGTGGAAATTATGAACAAGTATATTCTTGAGAAACAAGAGTGTGAGATGTTATTGTTGTTATAGTCTGGGTCATACAAAAAAGAATTGTAGATCAAACCTTGTAAAACTAACTAGAGAGAGTAATTCTTTTGAGAAGAAGAATAATTTGAAGTTGGCATGGATGCCAAAAGAAACAAAACATGAACAAGGTAATGAGAAGAAATGATCTCATATGGTTTGGAAAAGAAAATGTGACAAAGTTGATCACAAAGTTAAATCTTAGAAGATGCACTATGCACTCCTTCCATGTATGATGCCATCCAAGTCCTAAGAAGAAAATATTTAGGAGGATTTTATCATGGTAATATCTCTTAACCCTATGAGTAAAAGAAAAAGGTATGGTTATATTGTTATCTCTATTGAGCATTAAAGGTTGTCATTAGTATCAAAGGTTATCAAAGACATCGGTCAGTTACTTATATGAACCTAGTTGGTAACTATAAGTAATACAAGCTAGTCGGTTAAGTCTTCTTACCAAGCACTAGACAGTTTTACCGAGCATCAAACATTGACACTGAGAGACAGTAAACACTGAGCATCAGAGTAATTGCTGAGAAGTTTATACAATGTTTACTAAGGATCACAAGAAAATGGCATAGTAATCAGGAATGGCACATTCTTCTATGCAAATGGCTACAACGGAATCAGAAAATGTTTTACCAAGATTGAGGATCTTTTATTGTTGAGATATGATGAAGATCTTTTATAAATGTTAGATCTAGGTCATTTTTGTACACCGTAGATCTTATGGTTTTTCTCTAAATTGTTGAAACCTAATTTTATATAAGTGGCATAAAGTAGTATGCTATATATTTATATGTTACATCATTTTTTATGTGAGATAATGTATGAGTGAAGAAGAACTTGAAGCACTAGCCAAACTTCAACATTATCAGTTGACAGAGCAGAACATTATTCTGAGGAAATCAAATTAAGCAAAATCAGAGCAGGCTAACTGAGCAGTTGAGAGCAGAGATTCACACAGTATAAGGTGATATACATTTAGTATTTTATTGATCTGTATCATACAATTTGAGTTGTCGTTAGCAGATAGTTACCTATTTCTTTCTAATCATTGTAATAGGTTTTTGGTAAAATCTCCTAACAGAGTAGACTTGACAGTCTTTTATAAATCTCTTAAACGAGTGCACACTCAAGTAGTGTTGCTAAAATCCTATAACTAGGTAGATCTAGCTAATCTAATATGTTACTCCTAACAAGATAAGATCAACCAAAGTGATCAAAACTTGTAGCCCTAATAGGCAGACCTTTTCTATCTGCAGTAGTGAAGAATTTGTGGGTGTTATCCCCACCGCAATTTTTACCTTCTAAGAAGGGTTTCTGCATTACCAAAATACTTGTGTTATGGGACTATTATATTGTTGATTTGATATTATTTTCACAAGTTGAATGGATGAATGATACATGCATTAGATACACATTATTTTTGAAGGTTACATTGTTTACTATTTTAGATCTAAAATGTTGATGTGTTAAAGTTTTTGTGGGCACTGATTCACCCCTCCCCTCTCAATACCATATCTCTCCTAATTACAACATTTGGTATAAGAGCCAAGTTCTCTTATTGGATAGTTTAACCACTGAAGGGTAAAGATCTAAGTCATGGAGAGGTATAAATGATGAAGGGTTCTCCCCTTAATACCACAAACATATAACAGAAACAAAGAAACAACAACAATATGCAATTTCATAGAAAATGAGCTTCTTATTATCTCCACAAATGTAGAATTACAAACTTTCAGAATTACAATATGCAAAGCCACATGGGAATTCCCTTACAATATTTTGTAGGACAAAGCCTCGAATCAATACCCAGGTCTACTACCCCAAACTGCCTAAGACAACACTACATCCTTCCTTATATAGGAAATTTTTCACCGCCTGGGAAGGTTCTAGAATTTTAGCCAATAAGGCTGACCAAACTTAGAATTATTTTATTTTTCATTTTATTACATCATAGTTGGCTCAAAACAACTTTTGAAACCCAAACAAAAACTTTGAAGGAAATTTATTTTTTGCCATTTCAAGTGGCCCAACTTTTGGAGACCATAAGTCATCACCCATTGACCTGATTGACTATTATGACCCCATTTCAGAAAGGGCGTGAAGCACTCTATAACACTTGAATCAAGAAAGCTTTATTTTTCCAAAGTTTCAACCTCATCCGGGGCCTCTAAAGCCTTCAAAACTAAGTTCAAAGTTTTTGTACCCTATTTCCAAAACTAAAAATTTTCAGTATCTTCAAAAACCAAACTTGATCCGACAATGAAACTTTACTGGAAGGCTGATACAACCAAAATGAACCTCCACCTATGAAATTAGAAGATTCTGAGATCATATGACCAACTTACTAAAAATAGTAAGTTTCCATAAATAGTAGCTCTGCATAAGATATCCCTTATTGAAAAGAAACTAGAAATATTTTTGGGTGATGCAATATTGCTCTTACACCTAGGATGCTCCTACATCAATAAGATAGATAAGTCTATTGAGAATCAGAAGATTCAAATGCACATGTTTTTTGAATAGTACAAGCAAGTCAAGGAAGTACTAAAGAAATTACTGGTTGAAAGGAAGAACCTAGCTATTCTGCAAAATGAGATTGGCTACCATGAAGAAGTGATTGATGATATATTTGACCACATTGGATCTAGTTTAGGGAGTATTTCTGATGGATCTGAAAGTATAATCTCTGACTTTTCTGAGAAGAATCAACATTTAACTGAACAAGTGAAAGCACTACAAATCGGTCAAGAATCTCATATGGTAAGAATGGTTGAAATAATGAACAATGCTAGACAAGCTGAGCAAGAAAGGAATTTGACTATTCAAGATCGAAGATAGACAATTGAATGACTACAAGATAAAGATAGTGAGATACAAAGACTCGCCAATCATCACTTTTAAGTATCTAATCAGATGATGACTGTGAATCAAGAAGTCAACCGAGTGAATGGAGAATTGTCTAGAAGACTTGAAGATGTTGCAATTGTATGCACCCAAAAATGGTCGCCTAGACTTTGTGCCCCATTTATTTGATTTATCAATCCTGAATCAGTTTTATCAATAATCAATATTTTCAACATTATCAATTTCTTGATCAAGTCTTAATTTCAATCATATATTGGATTTTTATCCTATGGATTAACCATTTTATCCTAAGTTTTTATTTATTTAAAAGGAATATTTCCTCCCCTTTTATTTAAATAAAAAATCCCCACTTTTCTTCTTATCCTATGTTGCACAAATAAAGCATTATTCTTATTTTATAAAAAGGAGAAAAGCACTTTTTGTCTCATATGGACACAAAAGTCAACTCCTATTTTCTCATTGGAGGATATTTGTGCACAAGGATCAAGCTTCCTTTTTTCCCCACCATTGATTAAGTCTTTTGCCTCTTAATCTCAATGGTCCATTTCTCCTCACTTCTTATAAAAGGAGAGCTCTCTCCTTCATTTGCATATCCATCTCTTTTATGCTAATGTTATGCTGTAGGTTTTCTAGGTCATATTGGAGCTCTTTGAAGACACTCTTGCATCCAAGCTTTGAAGACTTGCTTTCATTGTTGCGTTACATTCTAGTTGCATATTTACTCTATTAGTTGCATTTTCATGGCATATTAGCTTAGATTTCTTTTTATGCAATAGATTAGCTTCACATAGCTTAATTAGGGGAATTGTAATCCATTTCTATTTCCTTCATAGTTGCATTGTACTTTCATTTTGATAGATTAATCTTGCACGTTCATATTAGTTTGCATTGCATTGCATACCTTGATTCCATTTGGAGATATTGGCATTGTTGCCCTTGTCCTCATTGTGAATCTCTCATTGTGTGGTTGACTAGCAAGGTCACTAGTTTCATAGCTCTAGCTGAGAGCAAATTCATAATCTTGCAACTCCATGCATAGAGAGCTATGGATCGATTTGTGAGGGCTCATTCTTGATTTTCCTTGCATGTAAGGATCCATAGAAGTGCACTACTTTTGTGTGTACAGCAATACTTAGAGAAGAAAATGAAAAACTAAGAAATGAAATAAAGACACAAAAATAACATAATGAGATGATGAGGCTAGCTGAGAATAATTCCAAGAAGATTGATGATGTTCTGATTAATCAAAGAAGATTTGGAAGCAAAGCTAGATTAGGCTATACCGGCAAAGGAGAATCATCACAACAAGATGAATAGGTCAACAAAAATCAAAATCAGAGACCTAAAGTGTCGACATGTTATCACTGTGGAAAACCGGGACATACATCTAATGTGTGTAGAAGCAAAGCACAAGATAAACCTCCTATCACTCCTAAGTTCAATGGATATTACTACTATTGTGGAAACCATTGTCATCAAGCTTATGAATGTAGAGCTAAAAAAAATGCTAACAATACTACTATGGAGAAGTTATGTTATACTTGTAATAAATATGGACACATTGCATGTGAGTGTAAGGCAAAAATGAAGCAAGTATGGACTCTAAAGCAGAAGACACAATGCAAGCCTTACCAACCGAAGAGGCAAGGTAACTCTTATGTTTGGGATTATAACACATGGGATAACTATGTTGTATGTGGTAGATATGAGCACATTGCATAAAATTGTAATAGGAAAAGATGTGCTCGACAATCAAGAAGTTGGACAATCACTGGAATGGCATGTATACATTGTCATAAGGTCGATCATTTAATAAAAGAATATAGAGACTGAGCACCAGAAGAAGGTCATGTATTTGAGAGTGGAAACACTATTGCAGCTATCATGAGAATAAGGAATGACATGTGCAAGAAGGCATCTAATGAGAATGTAGAGTCAAGTAATGTTGTCAATGAAACCTCATCCACTGGATTGGGTGACATTGGTACCTGTACCTGAGGAGATATAGGTATGTATGGGACTAAAATTTCAAAATGATCACATTTTACATATAGTTCCTTATATATGATGTGAAAATACTAAATCTTCATGAATAAAGATGCATTATGGTTTATATGTTTTGAGCTAACAAAGTTACACAGTCGGTAAAAGTTAGACTGAGCATTGGTTACCCATTGGTAATCACTATTCAAGGTTAACCAAATAATAGTATCAACCGAGAAAAGAAGTCTCATGTTAATCAAGCTGATGAAAGATTGTAGTTGTCACCAAGCTGATAGTTGTCATGAACCAAAAAGTAGGTCAAGCATTTATTACATAAAGTTTTGAGTGGGAATATCAAAAAGTCTATAAATACACGGAAGATAGAGTTTATTTTTCACATTGCAATTTCAGAGAGCTAAGATTTCACAGAGAAAGTTTGATAAAGAATCTTTCAAGAAAATTCAAGCAGTTGTAGATCAAACCAAGCACACTCTTCGATACATTCCAAGTAAGTTGAAACCCTATCGAACATATTTCTTGTACTTATCAGAAAACCTAGTTTGTTGAAATGGAATCTACTGCAAGTTCTTCTAAAGTTGTGGAAGAAGAAGTTAATTTAATAGTGTCAGAAAGCTATAAGGAACCACCTTATAAGTTGCACCCTAAAGTTGCCTCGAAAATGGATTTAGTGGGTGCTTTTTCAAGCATCCCACCTAGGATTTTTTTAGTTGAAGACATATGATCATACATACACTGTAAAATTGGGGAAATAGGTGATTTTGATATGTATGTTGTGTATCAAGCACTTTGTGATGAGAAAATGGAAGTAAAACCATAGCAGAAAATTGTTGAATCACTTGGTCTTACCAATGCCCTAGATTTTTTGAAGGTTTTTAAGAGTGAATGGATTAGGGTTGTGTCGAGTCTCTATCATGAGGGCACATTCTAGCTAGACAGACCAATCAAGGTTACAAAAAGAATGATTAGCAGGGTTACTGGTTACCCTACTACCAATAAAGCCAAAGAATTTCTAAGCTCATCCTGAGATGATGTTGAAAAGAATACTGGCATAGCATGGGATAGTAAGCACTAAAAATTTCATCTATTGTGGATCCCAAAGTTAAGTTTGTAGCACATTTGATTGGGTACAAAATTTTTCATTCAATTAGGTTGAACATCATACCCTGTAGCATAGTTGACATGGCTCACAAATTGATAAAGAAGGGTCATCATATAGACCTTGCCGAGCTGCTACTGAGATAGGTTGAAGAAAACATGAAAACAATCAGGAGACAAAAGTCCAACACCTATAAGTTTGGATCATTACTTTTATGTTTAATTTTCTATCTCTAGAAATTCTTTCCCACTGTCGGTCACACTGACTGGATAGATGACACACCAATCACCTCAAAAAATTTTGATATTATGAAAGGTCTGGGAGATAATGCTGAGAATTCTATAAATAGTTATTTTAAGGATTTTAAAGTAAAGATGAATTTAAGAAGTAGAATTTTGAGTTCATTGGTCAAAAAATATGCGATGGACATTTGTTTCTTAGTGAACACCAACCACACTATAATTAAAGTAGTTGAGCTAAGAATAAAATGGCTAGCACCTATGGGCTATGAAATGGGTCATGATTTTGGTTTGACATCTATTAAGGCATTGCTAGAATTACCCAAGGATAGTAAGGCCACAATGTTTGGAACCTTTGAAGAAGCTAAGTCTAGAATTAAAATAGGTTTGGTCATCGGTAAAATGACAAGGAAAGAAAAGAAAATGAAGAATTTTTTATCTGAGAAGCTTGGGAATGAATCTGACTCATCTAAGGAGCCACCGGTTGAAGCAGCAATCAAAGGTCAATTAATGTTGGCTAACAAACCATATGACAGTGATGAAACTAAGTACGAAGAGAAACAAGAACCAATACCAATTTCTCCCACTCAAGCTCCAAAGAAGGGGTAGTTTCCAGTGTAAACAGGTGCACGGACAAGGTCATCAACTGCAGCTTCACCACCATAGAAGAAGGTAGCTGTGAAGGTAACAAAATGAAAGGCTACTACACTGACAAAGACTTATGTAAATAAAGGACCCAATGTTGTAGCAGAGGAACCAAAGAAAAGGAGAAAGTTGTTAAGAAACAGAGAAGACCTTGAGGATGAAGAAAATGAAGATGACCAAAATCAATTCAAGGTTGTCGGTAATAAGATTAGGTCAATTGATGAGGTTGCTGAAGATATAATCAAGAATGGAAATCTTGTAGGTCTGAAACTTAGTAAGTTTGATAGTATGTCAAATGAAGACCAAAACAAAATTGAGGAAGCAGTCATCCAGATGATGATACGCTTGAAATGAGTTCCACTAGATTTTGAATTATCACTACCCAAGACATTAGAGGACCGAATAAATCAAAAGTGGTCATATGCCTTGGACATCAAGAAGAGGATGAGGGAACAAGCCCTTGTATAGATTGCACAAGACTTATCTCTTGATGAGATTAAAGAGCTTATGGATACTTATGTGCAGAGATTGAAATTCAAGCCACCAGGGTATGCAAATAATAGATGAGAATCTGGCAAATCTTGATGAGTCTAGTCAACTTATCTGGAGTTCACTTTTAGCTGTCAGAGAGCATAATGAGAATGTTGCATTTCAAAATTTGTCTAAAAAGAGATAGAATTCAAAAGGTAAAGGAATATTCATTGAGGATAATGTAGCAAAGAGGAATAAAGAGTCAAAGGTATCACTTACCAATGTAATTGATACAACAATTGCTCAAGAAATCAAGAATAGTTCATAGGATGCACCGAATCCAAAAGTGATTCAGATAAAGGACATATATAAACATGATGTACTCATTGAGGACATCACAAATGGTGATCCTAATGATAGGGATGATGACAATGATGTGAATAATGCACAAAAACACATGGGATGAAGCACAAGTTACCAAGTGTGCATTTGCATCACTACCAGGTGAGCTTCCTGTACTTGTTGAAGCCATAGAAATTCTATCTCAGGAACAACCCGATGGCTCAAACCCCAAGAAACCTAAAGATACAACAGGGGAACAAAGCACTGAGATGTCTGCAGAGACAAATGAGTCTAAAGGAAAAGAGGCTACTAAAATAGAAACAAAGGCATAAGAAGATCCTAAGGCAATTGAGGATACCCCACCTGACACCACATCCGAGGCTCCAACCCATTCAACTGACACACAAGTTATCGAGGATAAAAAGAAGGAAGATAGTGTGTCAACTAGGTAGAACACTCTAAGGGTAGAAGACAAAGCTATTTTCACTATTGCCAAGAAGTCACCACTTGCACCAGAGAAGAAGAAGAAGAAGAAGAAGAAGAAAGGAAAAGGGTCGATCACTCTAGACAAAGTCATTGTGATACCTAACTATGACCTGAGGACCCTTAGCCCCAAGGAATTGACAAAATATGGGGAATTATGTACAAGAAAAGCAGCACAAGAGAATTTGAAGCAAGAGAATAAGAACAAGGAAGTATTAGAGAATGTTCAGGATATCTTACAATAGGTCATACCTTAGGTGAACATAGATGAAGATACTTTGATCATGGATCAACTTGCAACACTTATCAAGAAGATAAATGAACCAGCTACTGAATCTGATAAAAGAATAGGAGAAAGGGAAGAGTCCAAGATTCAAGATAAACTTGCCAAGAGAATCATCCAAGAAGTGGCTATTAAAAAGGTTAAACTTTTAGAGGTAATAACTAAGATTCAGTGTACTACTAATTATATTTTCCAAATCTTGTTTAAGCTATGCACTGTTGGAACCTTCACTGCTAAGATCAATGAAAAGATTAAATAATTTGAGAATGAAATCTCAGTCAATGCAAATGTAGCTACAACTAAGACACAAGCTTTTTCAAAGAATATACTCAGAGTTCAAGAACTCTTGTGTTTGAGAGCAGATCTCAACAAGCAAGAAGAGTGGATAACTAATCAGGTTACTGAGTTACAGACAAAACTCCTTCCATACCTAAAATTTTTTGAGAAACATATTGTTAGGGCACAAATTCTTATTGCAACACCAGAGATTTCTGTGTTGGACAACATTTTTGATATGCATGCACAAGTCGGTCTTGAGCACATTGCTCTCACCAACTTGAAAGAGGAATGGGAAAACCTCTTGGATTCATTGAAGAAAACCCATCAGTACATTTTTGACAAGTTGTAAGTATACAGTATTTCTATTTGGCATTACTATCAAAAAGGGGGAAAACATGTATATAGAAGATGAAGAAAAAAGGGGGATAACATGTTTATGCCAAATATGTAACTTTTTGCTAAGTATACTACACGTTACCAGAGCATGCACCGAGGGGGAGTATTTAGAAATTTTTTTTGATATGTATATGTATATGGCGGAGATATAAGTTTTGAGACATAAGGTCTATATACACTCAAGTTTTGATACTAATGCCAAAGGGGGAGATTGTTATCTCTATTGAGCATTAAAGGTTTTCAATAGTATCAAAGGTTATCAAAGACATCGGTCGGTTGCTTATATGAATCTAGTCAGTAACTGTAAGCAATACAAGCTAGTTGGTTAAGTCTTCTTAATGAGCACCAAACAATTTTACCGAGCATCAGATACTGACACCAAGAGATAGTAAACACTGAGCATTAGAGTAATTACCAAGCAGTTTATACAATGTTTACCCAGGATCATAGGAAAATGGCATAGTAATCAGGAATGGCACATTCTTCTATGCAAACGGTTACAATAGAATCAAAAAAACATTTTACCAAGATCAAGGATCTTTTATTGTTGAGATACGATGAAGATATTTTATAAATGTTAGATCTAGGTCATTTTTGTACATCGTAGATCTTATGGTTTTTCTCTAAGTTGTTGAAACATAATTTTGTATAAGCGGCATAAAGTAGTATGCTATATATTTGTATGTTACATCATTTTTTATGTGAACTAATGTATGAGTGAAGAAACACTTGAAGCACTAACCAACCTTCAAGATTATTAGTTGACTAAGTAGAATGGTATTTAGAGGAAATCAGATTAAGAAAAATCAGAGCAGGCTAACCAAGCAGTTCAGAGCAGAGATTCACACAGTATAAGGTGATATACATTCAGTACTTTATTGATCTGTATCAAACAATTTGAGCTATCATTAGCAGATAGTTACCTATTTCTTTCTAATAATTGTAATGGAGTTTTTGTAAAATCTCCTAATAGAGTAGACTTGATAGTCTTTTGTAAATCTCTTAAACGAGTGCACACTCAAGTAGTGTTGCTAAAATCCTATAACTAGGTAGATCTATTTGATCTAATATGTTACAAATAACATGGTAAGATCACCAAAAGTGATAAAAAATTGTAGCCCTAATAGGCAAACCTTTTCTATCTGTAGTAGTGAAGAATTTGTGGGTATCATCCCCACCGTAGTTTTTACCTTCTAACAAGGGTTTCTGCATTACCAAAATACTTATGTTATGGGACTGTTATATTGTTGATTTGATATTATTTTCACAATTGAATGGATGAATGATACATGCATTAGATACACATTATTTTGGAAGGTTACATTGTTTACTATTTTAGATCTGAAAGGTTGATGTGTTAAAGTTTTTGTGGGCACTGATTCACCCCTCCCCTATCAGTACCCTATCTCTCCTAATTCCAACATATATAAATATTTTGAACTAATAGTACAAGAGGATGAGGAAAAGACATGAATATGTTGATCCTTCATTTAAGATGATTTTCTTAGTTATGAAAGTTTCTATAGAAGTATCATTGTGTTGATTATGGATATTAAAATATTAAACTTTTATACATATGTTGTAGATACTCTTATAATATTTAACAATTTGATGCAAGATAAAAATCATGGTTTCATGAACACAAATCATACTATTGCACATATATTGATTTTGACAAGTGTAGTTGAGTTGATTTCATTATATTTAGTGCCTCATCTTGTGTTTGGGAATTAGTCTACTTTATGCTTGTATACTAGTAATATTATCAATGATAATTTTACAAAGGTTTATGAATATCAAATATATTGTATATGTTATGGAAATTTGAAGTCTATATACTAGGGATACCTTGTTCAAATATTTTTTCTTGGCATTAGCAAACTATGAGAAACAATATAATAAAAATTCCTAAGTGATGTTTCTAGAAAAAATTATCAAGATGTCTCAAGTGTGTATGAGTCTCATTGAAATAAATATAATTCACAATAGTTCTAACGACGAATGAATTGGATACAAGAATAATCTAGTAAAATGAAACAACATAAGTCAGTTAAAATGGTTTGAAAATTGAGTGGAAAGAATGGTAAAATTGATCATAGTATATGAAGGATTATGACATGTCTATTCATTTGATGATCTTGCTTAAGTTATTTCAAAGATAAATAATGTGCATCAAATACAATGATACAGTATCAATAAAAGGAGTTGAATTTTCAACACTTAGATATGGGAAAATAATTTATTTTCATAATTTAGTGTTATGCTGGGTAGATGCAAATGAAGATTAGACAATGCAAATTTATTGAGAATGCATAAAAGATAAACAATTGATTAAATATTTTGATCAAGGATAGACATTCTAACATATATTTTTCTCATTTTATGGATTTTTATTTGTAATGATCAATGTGCGGGTGTTTAGAGGAAAATGGACATTTGAATGTCCATTTTAAAGGTTGTTTATCATAGAGGACATGAAGATTCATAGAAGTATGAATGCATAAGCAACAAAAATCAAGGAATTTTCATATACAAAAAAAAGAGAAGAGGTATTTATATGAAAAGAAAACATAGATGATAATCACAAATTAAAATAAAATATCCCAAAAGTTATAAAGAGAAAAAGCTCTAAAGGAAGAAAGTCAAATGTGTGTTGATAGTAAAACTAAAAAAAATAATGGTGAGGATTGTAATTGGTGTGAAGATAACATGATTTTGAATATGGACAAGTGCAAATGTTCCATTCTAATTGTTAGTTTTTGAAGCGGTTTGATGTGAAGATCCTTATGCTAGAAAGGGGAAGATTATTGGCATATTTTAAAAGATAAACAAAAAGATGTTAGATAACTAAGAGTTGGGGGGGGGGGGGGGGGGGGGTGAATCAGTTAAGTCTAGTTATCCTACAGTCTCAAATACTCCCTGATGTATAAAATAAATCTTTCAAATAATTTAATCAACTCGGTATTATATCAACTGTGCCTTTTTATTCATCTACCAAATAAAAGTAAATTAACTACATTATTTACTGATCAATCTAGTTATAGTAATATAACAATTCATCACATCCATACACATATAAGACTTTTTTTTAACGTGGAAACCCTATTAGGGGAAAAACCACCTAGGACCGATAACTCAAAATAATTCACTCTTTTAAAGTGAGCTCAAAATAAAACACACTGTAAGGTGTGACTTGGTTAGAGGATTTATCACTAACAATTCTCCCTTTAACAAAAATTTACTATGGGGTGAACAAGAGAACAATCAACATTCATTGAATGTCATATTGAAATATAAAAACTATTAAGTCCCACTTAGCTAAGAGATTTATCTGTAGCAATGGTAAGAATGTAACAATAATAATCTGATTCAAACAAAACTTGTTTTGCAAATTTTCAAATATATGCTAAGTTTAAAACACCTCTTGGTCAATAATCAATTAAATCTCTTTGTTTGCTCCAATTTTATTCTACTCTTTAATTCCTTTCTCTGATGCTCAATGTTGTCTGCATAATTAATCAATTCTATGTTCAACTTGTTCAAGACCGACTTTGTATGAATGCAATCTCCCACGCGCATTCTCCAAAATTCAATCTGAATATCTTGTCTCATTTTATAGACATTATAAGCCATTGTATTTCCATCCACATATTTTTCCTCTTAATATTTACTATTGATTTTCCCACTTTAACCTTCCTTGCAAGTTGTGTCAATAACACATTTCAATCTCCTTCATCCGGTCATTATTGAATTTTGTTAGTCATTTGATCATCGTAGAAAATATTATATTTTACCTTGGAATCATCAACAATTTTCCATCTCATCATATTAGCTTGGCAGTCAAAATTTCCATTTATTCATTTTACTTGATCAATACCACATCATGGTAACTTGGTTAACATTGTACTCAGTATACACTACACTTTCTCGATGTACATTGTTCCAACTCGATGTATATTGAATTCTTCATTTACCAACAACATAAACTTGTTCATCCTTGATCTAAAATCATTGATAGAATCATGCAATACAATCAAATCACTAACATAATGTCATAGACTCATCAATAAGTTACCCAATGAATACTATATCCATCTCTTTCTCATCCACCTCATCTTCATGTAGATATCTCATTCCTACACCATTATTTCCTTCTTAAGATGTTTGTAACCATCATGATAAGTACAATCAAAACTAGTTAACATCAATGAGAATACATTAACTAATTTAATGTCTTACATATACCTTATTAGCTCAGTGATCATCAATCACTGTCTTTTGAAGTCTATAAATCTCTCCTTTAAGATATTCAATTAGTTGTAGTGTATCAAAAGATGCATTTTTTATCAACAAAGTGGTAAAGTAAGATAAATGATTGGATAATCAAATATTAATATTTTTGCATTATTACTAATTTTATCAGTCTCTGATTAGAATATGATAGAAAGAATAATTCAAACATGAAGTGCCGAAAGAAAGTACAGATCAAAAGTGTAGACAGGAAGTGCAACAAATCAAACAAGAATTAAGTGCATATAATCTGATGGTTAGAATATTGACAGGAAGAGAAGGTTAGATAGGAAGTGCAATAGTATAGACTACAAGTATACACCAAAAGTACAATTATCAATTTCTATTTAGAAGATGACAGGAAGTTGACATAAATTATGATAGAAAGAAAACACACATTTGTAGATGGACAAGAAGTGCATTGAAAGCAACAACTGTTGTCGAAAATAGAAAAATATTGATATGAAATGTAGTGAAAGTAGCAGGTTCACTAAATGAAAGTAAGTTGATAGGAAGTGAAATTTTTGTAATATAAATTTGATGTTGTTGACTAATGTTGATGTTTTTTAAGAGATCATGAGTTTGGTGTATGTTTATGTTGAATTAAGTTCTATCTTCTTAATGTTGAATTATTGCAATCATTCCACACAATGTTTTGTTATTTTCTATTGGAATTGGTGGTTTGATAAGTTGATATTGTTGACATTTGTGATAGATTATTTACTGGCATGCATATCTTTACAAGACTCAAGTCCATGGTTGAATATGTTCATTATCATAAAAAAATTGCCCATAGTCATGTAATTCAACAGAGGGAGTGATTTGATATTATCACATCAAAGGATACCCTTTGGGCATTGATGTTAAAGGGGGAGAATGAAGTGGGTGGTTTGGACACAACATTTTGTGTTTCAATCAATTCCAAAGAGGGAGATTGTTGGAATTCTTGGCAAGTAAATATGAGTTGTTGTTGGCAATGATGTTAAAAAGGTAAAGTGCATTGTCAAAGGGGGAGTTATATGCTAATGGAAATAGTTATCATATTCAAGTTTATATATTCAATAAAATATTAGTATATATTTTTCAGCCTACTAGAGACAATTGATGTGGACATGATATTCAAGTGGTCTCTTTATAGAAGAACAAGCACTTATATGTTCATATATTTGTATGCATGGGAATCTTAATGAAAAAGTCTTTGTTGCAGCTATAATATGGTATGATTTCATATGTTCATAAAGGTTGGGTTTATGAAATATGATGATTTGAATGCTTTCATAGTTTCTAAAGTATTGCATTGTGTATAGTTGTGGAAGATATAAGTTGATGCAGAAGCTTCTCAGGTCCTTGGCAATTTTGTGTCACCAAAAACATGTTTGTTTTTTCCTATGTTGCTCGGTTCCTTCTTTGACCAAGTTGGCTCGGTAGTTTCTTAGTTTCCTTTATTTACCAACTTGGTTGGTTATCTCTCTGGTGCTCAGTTAATTCCCTAGTGCTTGGTGATGCTTGTTTGGCACTCGGTTATCCTTGCTTACTGAGTTGTAACTTGTTTTAGTTTCCTATTGATGCTAACTCTTGCAATTAATTATGGTCATAGATTTAATGCTGGTATCTATCATTGGGAAGTGTGTGGACCTTGATCTGGTTGTTCCTTCTATTGATGGTGGATCTGAAGGCTGACTTGTTCGATAGCCTCTTGTATATAATGTAATCTTTTTTTTTAGTTTTGGGAGATCAATTAGGATTAGAGATAGAACATAGAAGATTGTAGATTATTTTAGATCCTCACATGTTGGAGGACTTCTATACTTGAATTGTAATATCTGGCCTAAATCAGGAAGGCCTTACAACTTGACATGTATGAATCAATTGGAATAAATATATGAATTATCTACATTCTCTCTCTCACTTGTGTGTTTTTTTCTTTCGTGTGTGATCTGTGTAAGGTATTCCTAGTTAGGGTGTGCCTTTGGGCCCTCTCCCCATCTTCTCTTGTGTTAGGTGGTATCAGAGTGAGGTGAGATCTAGATATAGGTTTGTTATGGGGTCACAGATTGTGATCTAGCCTACAATTATAGAGGGTTTCAAGATGGTTCATGGGAGGTGAGATGTGGATCTAGGATTTGCAGACATGTTGAGACAACTTGCTGCTAGATTTGGAGCTATTTAAATAGCCCAAAGAAGACGATGAAATATTGAATATGTTAGTGATGATGAAGTTGAGGAAGAACAAGTTGATGTCTAGAACCTATACCGATGATGGATCAAGGTGAGGAAATATTGTTGAAGGCTTTGACAAATCTAAAGTCTACACCAAATTGGATTTTGATGAATTGGTGGACTGGATCACTGAGATGGAAAAGTACTTTGAGTATGAAAATGTCTCTGAGGAAAAGAAGGTGAAAATTGAAAGCACAAAGTTGAAAAGTCATGCATCCTTCTGGTCGAAATATCTGTAGTTGGACAGAAAGAGGAAAGGCAAAGAAAAATTTAAGGTATGGAATAAAATGGTGAATAAATTGAAAGGAAAATTCTTACCTTGTGATTATCAGATTAACCTAGTTAGGTGAATGAAAAGTTTGAGGTAGAAAGATAGCTTGGTAAAAGAGTATACTGAGGAATTCTATAGATTAAATATCAGATCTAGACATGATGAAGATGTTTTGGAAAGAATTGCTAGGTACCTAAATAGATTGAGAGTTTCCATCCAAGAAGAAATCAGTTTGGTTAAATTGGAGAATATTGAAGAAGCTTATCAATTTGCATTGAAGGCTGAGGAGAAATTGAACAAGATACATGAGCAAAGACAAAGAGGTAGAGGTGGTAGATTCCCTAGAGGAAGATGTAGATCTTATGGTGAAAAAAGTAGACCTGAACCAAAAAGGACAAATCTGGATAAAGGCAAGACTGAGTGGAAAGGTGAAAGTTCATATAGAGGAAGAGGCAATAACTACTGAGGTGGTTATAATAGAAATGGTTTCTGAGGAACCTGTTATAATTGTGGAGAAGAATGACATATTTCATTTGAGTGTACACATGCAAGTAAGAAGGTTAGTAGCAGTAGAAATGCTTTGGTGCAAGAGGAGTCACCGAATAAACCTGAGAAGGAAAATAACTTGATGGTAAGGAGAGCACTTTCGAGTGAAATTAATAAGGAAGATCCGATAAGGAAAAGTTTGTTCAAGACTAGATGTAGAGTTTCTGATGAAGTATGGAAGGTAATCATTGATAGTGGAAGCTCAGATAACTTGTCATCTAAGGAAATAGTTACAAAGTTGTAGTTGAAAAGGTTGGAACACACGAAGCCGTATCAGATTTCATGGATCAAAGATGAACATACACTCTTGGTAAGTGAACAATATTATGTGAATTTGAAAATTGGAAAGTACTATGATAAGGTGTTATGTGATATCATGCCTATGGATTGTTGTCACATTTTTTTGGGTAGACCTTGGCAATATAATAGACATGCTATATATGATGGGAGATTGCATAAATATACTATTTGGGCTGATGGGAGAAGACAAATCTTGTTATGTTTGATTGAAGAACTTGGTAGTAATGTGTGTACATATGTGAAAGTTTGCTTGATGGAAGGAAGAAAGTTTGTTAAGGATTTGAGGAAGAATGATGTATGTTTTTCTATGATTCCTAACAAACTGAGTAAGAAAATAGATGATAGTATACCTAAAGAGATTGATAAGTTACTCACTTAGTACAGTAAAATCATTTTTGATAATATACCTGATGGTTATCCACCGAAGAGAAGCATTGATCATTGCATGAATCTAATTCCTGGAGCTAGTTTACTAAATAAGGCACCACGTCAGTTGACACCTACTGAGAATTAGGAATTGAACCGACAGATTCAAAAATTATTGCAGAAAGGTTTGATCTGAGAAATTTTGAGTCCTTGTGTAGTATCTATTGAATTTGTCATGCCTAGAAATCCACTACTGGGTAGAACACAACATAGTTACCCTTATAAACCAAAACCTTGCTTTTTGTTGTAAACTAAACTTAAACAATAGGATATACATAGGTTTGAAACTAAAATATAGAAATGAATAATTCCTTCACTAGAAAATAAAGCATTTAATAAAATTAGAATTCTTTTCATATTTTCACAAGTTCATGCAACTACAACAGATTTCCTTTAAAACCAAAAGCCTATTACTAACAGGAATAGGAGATAAATGACCTATAAAAGTAAGATTTTCTAATATAATTTTATCTTACATGTCATCCTTTTTGAGACACAAAAATATGACAAAATGCACAATTATTTAAATCTTTTTTTTTATAATGTCATGTTAACATAGATTCTTTTAGAGCACATTGGCTTCAAATAATTTTTATGCACTAAAAAGGAGGCACTTAACTTCAAATGAGAAATACATATAATTACACCTCCTTATACAAACATCTTACTTTTTGAGAAGAACTTAACAAGGAGATCTTATCCTTTACATTTCTAAGAGGACCAAAGCTCCTCCAACACAAGCATATTCCTCTTTACAATCTCTTCATTGAAACAAGATGCTTCAAGGACCTACAAAATAAATCTTGTAGGATGGCCATGGGAAGCTCACCTCCCATCCTAGGCCTCTAAGAGGCCACCCCTGAGTTAGGAGAACCAATGCTAACCCAGGTATGCAAGAAGCCAAATGAAACACATTCAAAACATAATACACACATAACTACACCCTCCCATGGCTAACACAAGGAGCTTGAAATAAAGCTTCCTGAGGGTGAAGGTGGACCAAGTACCTAATGGGGGACAAGGATAGAGATGAAATGCAGCCTTCAACAAGGCAACAACTATTTCACACAAAGGCAACATAAGTTCTCATTTCTTCCATACAAGAGCAACATAAATCCTCTTCACAACCCAAAACAAATCAACCAAAAATGGCCAAAACCCTTATGACCCCCAAGAAAACCCTTATGACCCCCAAGCATATCAATGCTACTAGCCTACCATGGACCCCATAATCCATGGTGCATCACTCTCTCCCAAGGAGAGAGACTCTACACCAAGAGGGTTGTCACAATCCCTTCACCCACAAGGCTACTCTTCCCTCCCAAGGGTGAGTATGGCCTTGAACAAGAATCCCTTAAACAACACACAAAGACAAGAAAAATACATGTAGATTTTTACTTCACATTCAACACTAAACATTGAATAAAAATCCATACTATGCAACACAACAAAATGGGAACACTTTCTTCATTCATTCATGGAATCCATAAGCAAGACACCATAATAAAGAATAAATGAGCTTGAGAGCCACCAACCTTGCAATAGAAGTTATGGGAATGAAAATTGTAGTAGAGCCCCATCCCTTTGTCTTTCCTTCCTTTTCTCCTAAATCCCTTAGTAGTCTCTAAAGTTAGAGAGTGGGTGATTGAGAGGAAATCTCTCCAATTTCCCCTCTATATTCAAAATCCTCCCATTCTCCCAATCCTTGGAAGAAGTGTGAAATCCTACTGGTCACTCTTCCCGAACCCTCACAAATTTCTAAAATAAAGGTTCTTTAAAAGAGACCCACCATAACACTAAATTATGAAAATAAATTACTTTCCCATATCTAAGTGTTGAAAATTCAACTCCTTTTACTGATAATGTATCATTGTATTTGATACACATTATTTATCTTTGACATAACTTAGGTGAGATCATCAAATGAATAGGAATGTCATAATCTTTCATATACTATGATCAATTTTACCATACTTTCCACTCAATTTTCAAACCATTTTAACTGACTTATGTTGTTTCATTTTACTAGATTATTCTTGTATCCAATTCATTTTTTGTTAGAATTGTTGTGCATTATATTTATTTCAATGGGACTCATTTACACTTGAGATATCTTGATAATTTTTCTAGAAACATCACTTAGGAATTTTTATTATATTATTTCTCATAGTCTGCTAATGCCAAGAAAAAATATTTGAACAATGTATCCCTAGTATACAGACTTCAAATTTCCATAACACATAGCATATACTTGCTATCCATAAACCTTTGTAAAATTATCATTGATAATATTACTAGTATGTCGGCATAAAGTAGACTAATTCCCAAACACAAGATGAGGCACTCAATATAATGAAATCAAGTCAACTTCACTTGTCAAAAGAAATATGTTTGCAATAGTATGATTTGTGCTCATGAAACCATGGTATTTATCTTGCACCAAATTGTTAAATATTATAAGAGTATCTACAACATATGTCTAAAAGTTTAATATTTTAATATCCATAATCAACACAATGATACTTCCATGGAAACTTTCATAACTAAGAAAAGAATCTAAAATGAAGGATCAACATATTAATGTCTTTTCCTCATCCTATTGTACTACTAGTTCAAAATATTTATATAACCATACCTTTTTCTTTTACTCATAGGGTTAAGAGATATTACCATTATAAAATCCTCCTAAGTATTTTCTTCTTCCTAGGACCTGGATGGCATCATATGTGCAAGGAGTGCATAGTTCATCTTCTAAAATTTATGTTTGTGATCAACTTTGTCACTTTTTCTTTTCCAAACCATATGAGATCATTTCTTCTTATTACCTTGATCATGTTTTGTTTCTTTTGGCATCCATGACAACTTCAAATTATTTTTGTTCTCATAAGAATTACTCTCTCTGGTTAGTTTTACAATGTTTGATCTACAATTCTTTTTTGTATGACCCAAACTATAACAACAATAACATCTCACACTCTTGTTTCTCAAGAATATACTTGTTCATAATTTTCACTGCATGGTCAATTGCGAGCTAATTCAAATCTTATCCAAGTTTCTTACCCAAAACAAGGTTAGTCACTGATGATATCACCATATCATTATTAGCATTTAAAATCTTTAGAAAGAAAAATACCAATTCATATTGTTTATGTGTATTTTTTATATATCGTATACATTTTAACCATCTTTGTATCCCTTCTAATAAACTATAAAGGGATGCAATATTTAGCTTCAAACCATTACAAAAATGGTTTTATAAAACATTAATAGTAAATACCTAATTATAAAATAATCATATATTATGGGACAAAAGGAACACCATTAACAGGATCTAAGCCAATTAACTCCATCATCTTGTTGTGGAAATCAACTAGAACCCACCCATCATGGTCCCCTTCCAATTCTAGTATGTCACTCTCAGAAGCAACAAGGCTTATCTTCAGGTCCCAAGTAGCATTTAGGAGACTACTTACAATATCAATTTGATCTTTGTCTATTCCATTCAGACCGGGTTGTTGTAAAGGTCTGGTGTCCTCATCCTTAGGGCCAATGATTATGGGAAGTCCCATCCTTGCAATCAAGTTATATTTTAAATTGATTCAAGACTTTTACAAAAACTGCCATTCATTTGGAAACTTATAAAGCATGTAGAATGTATACAATTTATGCAATGGGATTTACAATAGATTTTACATGAATGAAAATTTATTTTATTTTATATGATCATTAATATCACCTTTTCATTTGATCTTTTGGCATTTTGATTGATGTGACAACCATTTTTCATCATGATAAATTCTACCAAAAAAATGGATTCCTCAGGCGCGATCGACATTACTCATTTTATGTTAATCCTAAACTGCATATGTTTTCCCTTTGTCAGCATAGGTAATGCTGATAACTCCATAAAAAATTGGTATATCATTCTTTTCATTCTTGCAATTCATCTTGGTTACACTGATCATCGGTCAAACCAAATCTAATATGCACAAACTTCATATCATCAATATAAGTAATTCCAATGTCTTTATAAAGTATCAAGATAACCCTATCACACTTGTGTTGAATGACATACATTGCCCCACTATACTTTAATCGGCATAAGCTATTCCATTAAATTTATTGGCATTCAGTACAATGCTTTCCACATCATGTCAATCTCTTATGTAAACCTGATAAAATCTGATTGAGAAGGGTTTCTCTGATCTTGATTCATTTTGTCCATAAAGTATCGATATAACTTATGATTCCATTTGTTGATACAACTTATCACTCTAATAGGATTTCATTGGTATATTACATTTCGATCATTGGGTATCAACATAACTTAACAAGCATTTTACCAATTTGTTTCCCTTTCCCCGATGACTACTCCTCGTCAAAGTTATCCTAATGACACCATCGGGATAATACATATGGTCAAAACTAAATTAAAAATATGTATATCCCTAACCACATGTATAGATTCCTGATGACAACATCAGTGGGAATATGGCCGATGACCTACCATCATCATTACATTCTTTATTAGGATAGAGTAGATTTGGATTCTTCGATCCTTGATGAAATTGTCGATGTAAGTCATGACTCCTAGGGCTGCCCAATCCAAAAGAAATCCAGATCTAGGGTTTTAACTTTTGACCATAACTATCAGACATGTATCCATATCGACACAAGGGGGAGAGACCGTGGGGGCCAAAGGATGGTACACCCTATAGATCCAGCCCTGCTCAACAACTCGCGGAAGAAACAACAACATAGTGAGAGAGAGAAAATAGGATCATTGATATATTATCTTTCATTCAAATTGATTCATACATGCTAGATTGTAAGGCCTTCCCATTTAGAGCTAGATATTACAATGAATTACAAAAGTCCTCCAACATGCGAGGATCTACCAACAATCTTCTTTCTACTATCTCCTATCTCCTATCAAAACTCACTCGCTAAACTCTAACCGAACAACTATACTTATACAAGAGGTTACTGAACTAAGTTAGCCTTTAGATCCACAATCAATGGAAGGAACAGTCAGATCTAGGACCACACACTCTTAATGATGGATACCAACATTAAATCTATGACCCATAATCAAAGCACAAGTCGGCCTCAATAGAAACTTAAAATAAACTACTCGGTAAGAAAGGATGACTGAGCAACAGACAAGCATCACCGAGCGCTAGTGAAACAATGGACCACCCAGGAAATAACTGACCATTCCTGGTAACCAAAGGAAACTGACCAACTACTAGCCAACTCTATCAAAGTAGGAACCAAGCAACATAGACAAACTTCAAATTCTTTTTGGTGACACAGGATTGCCAAGGACCCAAGATGCTCCTACATCAGACACCTGGGGTTATTTAGAAATGATTCTCTGAATCATTTAGCAGGTCTGGTCTGAGCTATATCTAACTCAAACTATGAAATCCATGAACTTTCTTCAATAGGTCTATTCTTCCACCTTACCAGATATTCCATATATTGTTTACCTCTTGTACTCTTGCCAATTATTTTTTCCAAAATCTATTCAACTTCTTCATTCTTCTTCTTAGGAAATTTCATCAATACTGGCATGTCTTCATCAGCTTCATGATACTCATACAAATAAAAAATGTTGAAAATCAGTGATATGTCCATGTCATCAGGTAACTCAATCTCATATGCATTTCCACTGTCAAATTTCTTCAAAATCTTGCAAGGTCCAAACTTCTTCATCTTCAACTTCCCATATGTTCCAACAAGAAATCAACCTTTCCTCAAATGAGCCATCACTTCATCACCAACATCAAAAGTCTTATGTCTCCTTGATCTATCAGCTATGTCTTTGTATTTCTAATTAATCTCTTCCAGCTTGATTTTCACATCTTCATGAAATGTCTTCATGTACTCAACAAATTTCACTCCTTCAGCACATCTCTTACTTTCACCAACAATGTCTCTCAAATTAGATATACCTCTAGGGTGTATGCCATTTACAATCTCAAAGGATGTCTTTCCAGTACTCCTATTCACTTAATTATTGTATGCAAACTCTGCTTGTGCCAACACAAAATCCCAATTACTTGATGTGTCTCCAACTAAACATCTCAAAAGATTTCCCAAACTTCCATTTACAACCTTTATCTATCCATCAGTTTGTGGGTGAAATGTAGAACTATATTTCAACTTAGTGCCAAACTTTCTCCAAAGAGTCTTCCAAAAGTATCCAACAAATTTACTATCTGGGTCAAAGATAATACTCCTCGGCAATCCATGCAATCTGACAATTTCCTTAAAGAAAAGATCTATTACATGTACTTCATCTGATGTCTTTCTACAAGGTATAAAATGTGCCATCTTTAAAAATCTATCTACCAAAACAAATATAGAATCTTTACCTCTTACTATCTTCAGTAAGCCAAGAACAAAATCCATACTGATGTCAGTCCAAGGTTTCTCAGGTACAACAATCAGTGTATACAATCCAGTATTCTGACTTACTCCTTTTGCTACTTGACAAATTCCACAACTTTTCACAAATTTCTAAACATCTTTATACAATTGTGGCCAAAAGTACTTCTCCTTAAGAAAATTCAAAGTTTTATCAATACCAAAATGTCCAGCCAAACCACTACTATGTTTCTCCTTCATCAAATTAGTTCTCATTTGTCCTCTCGATATACACAACTGAATACCTTTAAACAACATACCTTCTTGAATTAAATATTCTTCCCATTTTGTACTCGGTTGATCTTGAATAGGTGCTCTGCATTTTTTCCATAGCTCAGAAAAATCAAGATCAGTTTCATACAAATCTCTCATCTCATCAAAACCAAGAACTTCAATTTTCATCTCGGTCATCAAAGATCTTCTTCTACTCAATGCATAAGCAACTTGGTTAGTGCATCCACTTTTATGCTTTATCACAAATGTATAACTTTGCAAGTACTCAACCCATTTCATATGTCTCTGATTCAACTTATTCTGACTACCCAAGTATTGTAAAGCCTAATGATCAGTATACAACACAAATACACTTGGTATCAAATAATGTCTCCATTTCTCTAGTGCTTGAAAAATAGAATTAGAATTCTTGATCATATATAGAATATTTTCTTCTAGCATCATTCAACTTTTCACTAAAGAAAGCAAAAAGTTTACCTTATTGACTCAACACAGCTCCAATTGCACTACCACTTGCATCACATTCCACTTGAAATAGCTTATTGAAGTCAAGAAATGCCAAAATAGGAATTTCAGTAACCTTCTACTTCAGAGTCTCAAAACTTTTATTAGCTCCATGTGTCCACTTGAATTCTCTTTTATCTACTCTCATAGTCTCTGTCATAGCATTACAAATTTAACTAAAATTCCTTATGAAATTTAGGTAAAAACTTGCCAAACCATGAAATGATCTTACCTCACTAGCTTTCATAGGCATTGGCCAATTCAGAATTGTATGCAAATTAGTTGGATACTATTCTAAATGATGAATTAACTAATAAAAGATTAATAAATCTATCTAATAAGAAAACTACAATGAAGAATGCAATAGGGAAGAAACCAAATTAACAATTTACCTTCACCTACAAATGCAGCTTGTCTCCATTGTCCTCCTAGTCTTGATTTCTTGAAGATGTTGAGCTCTTAGATTTCCAAATGAAGCTCTTTCCCAAGATGATTCCAAAGTGTGGAGATTGAATGAAATGAGTGCACAACTAAAACTTGATTATGCAAATATGGTGGATGAAATGCAAATGATGGGATGATAATATGGATGCTTGGTTGCTTGATTACTTGGATGCTTGAATGCTTGGAGGCTTAAATGCTTGTTATCAAAAATACCTATTATCTTTCAAATGGAAAATGAGGCTCCTTTTATAGAGTTTTGGAGGATCTAGGCCTAGGTGGCAGAATCCTACGGTTGAGAATGAAAGGTGGAAGATCCTAGGGCTAGAATTGACTTGGTTGAAGGAGTTAAGAGAAAGGGGGATGTAGTTGGAATGTGCGAGAAAGAATAGGGATGATGTTCCTCTCACATTGACATAGAGGAGAAGGTGGAAGGGAAAGACACATGTCAAGTGTCTCACAAAGACCAAAGAGAGAAAGAGGGAGAGACCTTTTCCTCATGAGGACTCTTTGCACAAGTGTCCTATGAGTCACCCTTGACCCTTAGAGGTGGCTTGAGAAGCCCCTTAGGAATAGGGAATGTCTCTTGACTTGGTTGTTGAGAGGACAAGTGGTCATGAGACCAAGTCCTATGAGGCCACATAGCCCTTAAGAATAGGACATGTGTGGGTGAGGATAAATATGAATAAATAATTAATAATAATTATTTATCTTAGCCAAGGTGATGTGTTAGGTGACTAGGTGGATGAATTGGACTAAGGGAATTAGTCATATTTAGGTGATTGTGTATTTAATTAAATCACTTTAATAGACTATTTAGAAGACTTAGGATATAGAATTAGACTATAGTGAATTTATTAAATAAATTGAATAATTTACTTAATAAATAGAAGAAATAATTATTAATTAAATAATAAAATATTTAATTAATTTGTCAAGTCAATAGTAATTAAATAATAAATATTTAATTAATTAATGAAGCCATTTTTAGGTGTATACATTTTGCCCCTCTTTGAAATAATGTGCTGGTCACATTGTTTCAAAGAAAAATCAAGCATTTTTGCCCCTACCCCAGACAATGTCTCAGATGACCTATGCATGCCCCCTCGAGAGATTGATTGACAAAAAAGATTATGTGAATTATGTATTGGATTTTTTGTTTTTTTATATTGTTCAATCAAGCTCACAAAAGAACGGTAGAAAATGTGGATGAAAATGGGGTGGAATGGAAGAAAAACGGGAGATAGGGTCCACACACCAAGCACACCGGGTTCACAGGCTATAAATAGGGCTAAGGGGTCCCTAATAGGCTCATTGTGCACACTTATCACTTGGAGATCAGAGCATGAGAGAGAGAAGAGCAGAGCTGCCATGATGTCGTTCCCCTTGTCAGATCATCACTTTGAGAGAGTTAGACGCTTCCAGTGACCACCCCATGCCGGTGAACTGGTAGGTGACTCGATCCTGCTTTGTAATTCCATGATTTGATGCATGTTAGATTAGATTTGGAGCATGCTTAGGGTAGATGAAATGATAGATTAGATTAGAAAATTTTATGTTTTCTAGGCGGAGGATGAATGCGCAGTTTTGGTGCATCAATGCGCAGCAACTTGTGACGTTTGCGCAGAAATGCAAATTTTTTGTGCATTCCTTAAGGAGGAGTGCGCATTCATATTAGGAGAATGGCAGTGCTGTGCAAGCATGAAATAAAAGTGTGCATAGGTACTTGTTGCGCATGTGTTAGGAAAAGCTACGCAAATGGTCAATAAAATAGCGCATACGTGTAAAGCTACGCAAATGTCGGTAAATGTTGCGCAAATGTGGAAGAAGACTATGCATCGATAAAAACCTATGCAAATGTAAAAGAAAGTTGTGCATGCATGTTTCAATGCTGTGCATATGTTTTAGGTGGTAGAAGTTGGTCATAATAGATAGTCAATTAGGTCAAACTTGATGTCGATAAGCCGATTTGATCTGTCGGCGGTTGAGTCTGATCAAGATTGGCAATATTGTAGCATGTGTGCTAGTTAGCCAGTCTAAAAATAGAGAATTGATAGAATCATTTGTTGAAACATGTGATAAACATGTTTGAAATTGATATGATAGGATAGATAGATTGATAGATCAGTTTATCAATATCTGATAGGTTGATTGTTGTTGACTTGAATAGGAGGATATCATAGATGTTCTGATGTCATGGGAGAGATATCCCATCACACAGAACCCGAGACCAACATTATCGGAGATAGAGAGACTGGTGATAGGAGCATCGAGACTTTACTACGTGATTTACACACCTAAGATTCAGGCAAATCTGAGCATGATGACCGCATTAGCTGAGAGATGGCACTCCGAGATGAGTACTTTCCATCTGCTGACAGGGGAGATTACAGTGACACTAGAGGATGTATATCGCATCCTCTGACTTCCCGTCATAGGAGAGTTAGTGCAGTATGATCAACACAGCGGAGTCACAGAGTGCAGAGCCATCTTTGGGGATGATGATATAGAGGCTAGGGAGATTAGCTGGGAGGATATGGTCGACTTATATGACCCTCTTCTAGTGGTTCTAGCAGGTTTGATTGGGGGATTCGTATGCCCTGATCAAAGGTCACACAGATTTGCAGTTGGGTGGGGCTGGACATTACAGCGGGTGATGGATGGGACCCGATTTTCTTGGGGGGTGTGCTTATTAGCACACCTATACCATGATTTACATCAGGTGGTGTACCACGGGAGTGCATCTCTATCAGCAGGGGTGACACTACTTCATGTTTGGGAATGGGAGCATATTGTAGTGACGAGACCATTGGCTATTAGATTCTCGGGTGCAGGACAACCCTATATTCATTTGTACTCCTTAGTTTTCTCTCAGGAAAAACTAGGACATTTAGAGTTTTGGCACTACACTTTTGACACACTAGACACAGTGACATGGAGACCCTACTTAGGGTGTGAGCCATGGGATGATGAGTGGCAGCTTAGTTTTTTTTTTGAGGCATGATGGCTAATAGGGCGAACACCCTTTATTATTGAGAGATAATTGGTTAGCTGGGTTCTACGATAGTTTGGCAGAATATAGGGTATGCCTCAGGGAGTGACTAAGTTTGCACGAACACATCAGGAGAGATGAGATTGGGGGCCCATGGCATCATTTGATGTTGCGCGGTAGGAGTTTTTGGATGCACCATTCCAGGCATGGTCCATGAGACAAACAGTGGTTGACCCTGGGATGACTGCGGATTTAGAGCAATTTTTGAGAGATCATCTTGTGCCATGGATTACAGATCTAGCAGTGAGAGCTCTAGAGAGAGATCTAGTAGACAGACATCGGGGGAGGTGGGGAGGTCAAGATAGGAGGGGACGAGGGAGAGGAGGAGATGGAGGTGGTGGAGATGGAGGTGGAGATGGAGGTGGTGGAGATGGAGGGAGAGTTGGCCCATGGATGAGGGGAGGTGGAGTGAGGTAGAGGGGATAGGGATAGAGATAGCCTCCAACACAGCTAGCATAGCCAGTTGCAGGAGTGCCATTATGGGTACTAGTCACTCAGGTATAGAGACCAGTTGCTATAGTATAGATACCAGTTGTTGTAGTACAAGCACAGGCACAGGGGTAGGCACAGGATGAGGCAAACATTCTATTGGCCCAAGTTGATTTGGTACAGGGTGGCAGACAAGATGAGCCAGATGTGGAGATGCCAGATATATAGGCATAGGATGAGTAGGTAGACATGGACATCAGGGGACAAGATCCCTATTTACATAGAGATTCTACAAAGGAGGAGCTTGATATTGACACACTACTAGTTCGACTAGCAGTTATCCAGGTAGAGGCAGACCGGGTTCTGGGTCTGGAGAGACAGATTGAGAGGATGGGTAGACAGATGGATGTGCTGCGGGTAGAGAGAGATTCAGCTGTTGAGAGACTCAAGGAGTCAGAGATGCTACTAGATGAGTTACAGAGGACAGAGGACCTAGGTCCCCATGGGGATATCATGAGAGCCATGATGCATGCCAGGAAGGAGATATCCTACTGGCAAGAGGCATACAGATAGGTAGTCCCGAGAGATCAGTGGATCAGGAGCTATAGAGAGAGCTCAGTTGGCATCAGATCAATAGCATATAAGTGACAGGCACTGGCTGGCAGTGGAGGGGTATCATCACATCCTCCCAGAGCACCAACAGGTTTAGGAGGTCAAGGTGGATCCTCAACATCAGGGAGTGCAGTAGCACAGGGCCACATTGCATCCCATAGATAGTGACAGACAGAGTCTGGAGGTAGTGGTTCATAGATTGTGAGAGATCATTGTATACACTATTGTATCATTATGATTCATTGTATCATTATAATTTGACTTGATAGACACTGACTATGGACACATTGTTATTGATTTATATCATTAGACATTCAGATATTTTTGTTGTTTTATGGATTGTATGTGATGCAGTTCTATCATGATTTACTTTGATGATTTATATAACATATGCAGGATGTGATGATGTACTTTCATATGCATAAAATGTATATCTTAGAATGCAAAATGATTTATATTGTTAATGCTTAATGGTTAATAATCATATGATGGTGATATAAATGCATGTCTTAAATGAGTTTACTAATACTATGTGATTATCAATGCAATATTTGTGATGAACAATGTGGATAATGAATGATATAATGGAAATGATATCTAATGTAATAAATGATAATGTACCTAAGATGATTAAATGTAATAACTGATAACATGGTAAAATAAAATGAAATGAAACGATAGCTATAATAAATGACCAAATTATATATAAATGAACACTCCTAATGAAGATAACATATGTCTCTAAATGATTTAAGTGTTAAATGCAAAAAGTCATAATATGTTTGGTTGTCTAAATGTCCTCAACTTAAATAACAATGTTTTTGACACAAGAAGAATAGACTAAGAGAACAGATAACCTAATAAGAAAGGTAACCTATAAAACTCTATAAAAGGAGCACTGATATGCAAATCTAGGAGATGGTATAATGCAATGCAAAATGAAATATGAAATGAGTATCTCCACAACTTCATGTAACATCTCAGAACTTCATAATAACTGAAATTTGATTTTCGTCATTGAGCTCATTATGTTGCAAGAAAATGCAAGCATCATGGTATAATTAAACCAGGATGACCTGAGCACTTCTTGCATGGAGTTTAATATTGCAAACTTGACAAGCATCTAGGTATAATTGAACCAAGATGACCTGAGTTTCATTTGCGTAAAAGACAAGGAATATTCCCCGCCTCCATCGGGGAACAAATATTTGGAGTCGAGGTATGTGATGGCGTATCACCACAAATAGCATTTGTTTAGAACAACATGATTTGCATGCTGTCAATACTATGAACTGGATGAAGGCACTTATACATAGACACCCCAATTACTTGTTCTTTCAATTTCATCAGAAAATACCCCACAAATAGAAATCAAAGAAAATATCATGCCCCATCCTGGCTATTCTAATCAATGACCTATGAGTGTTTCAAACTCATGTCAAAGATATCCCGGAATAGCATAGGAAGCATGATAACAATGAAATCTAGATATGAATGCATTAGTTATAACAAATCAGTCTAACATGCCTACCATGAATATAAATTTTTTTGCCAAAAAGATTGATTTAGGATATATTGATCAATTCAAGTGATGATGTATAGTCAAGATGTATAGATAAGCAGTCACAATTCGAAAGATAGATCATAGATTCTGATTCAGCATGAAGATACCATTGTGAAAGAATATTTTGATTGCGTTTGCCTTGCCTGGTGAAGATAACTCCATTATGTCCTCTAAGAGTCACGACTATCAGAGATCCACTTCCCAAACTAGGTCAAGGATATGCCCCCAACTAGGTGATGGACTGACTTATTATGGGTAAAGAAAGACGCAACAAGACTAGGATGAAGATCATGACAAAAGATCAAGCTATGATGGGATTTTATTATGGATAGATACAATGGATTGTGTATGGACTGGCCATTTTATTATGATATATACATGGTGGGGACAAGGATTGAATAACTATTTTATTGTGGATATATACAATGAATGGACACACTAAAAGAATCCTAATAGATAGAGGAGCTAACTTGTCACACATAGCGCCTGTTTCCAGGTTTTCACCATATGCTTTTATTGCGGTTTTTCTTTTGATTTTATGATTTTTTATTTTTATTTTTTTATTTTTTTTTAATTTACAGAATATATATATACAGCCTATATACATGCCCCTTGCATTGGGATTTCAGGGATAGAACTTCTTGAGATGGATACTGTTAAGAGGTTCGTCCAAGGGATCCCCTTTAGGTGTAGATAACTGATAAGCTCCAGAACCATAGACTGCTATGATCACAAAAGGTCCTAACCAATTAGGTTCAAACTTACCCTTCTTTTCATGGTGTTGTTGATTCTTTGGATTTTCTCGAAGGACTAAGTCACCCAACTGAAAGTCTCTGATCTTTACCTTGCTATTGTACTGATGGGACAGACGCTGCTGATAAACTTTCAAATGATCATAGGTGCTCTGACAGTGTTCATCTAGGAGTTCCAATTCAGTCAAGCGTGCAACTCTATACTCTCCATCAGGAATTAAATCTTTAAGAGTAACATGAAGTGAAGGCAACTCGACCTCGAGGGGCAGGAGTGCTTCAGATCCATAGACAAGGGAGTATGGAGTGGCTCCATTAGGAGTACAGATGGAGGTGTGGTAAGCCCATAAGGTAGGATTAAGTTGGAGATGCCAGTCACGGCAAACGTCATTGATAGTCTTTTGTAGGATTTTAACAATTGTTTTGTTTGACGACTTAGCTTGGCTATTTCCTTGGGGATAGTAGATGGTGGAATAGTTGTGGGTGATATGGAATTTGGTGCATAGTTCATCCATGTCCTTATTTTGGAATTGTTTCCCATGATCAGTAATGAGATACATAGGTATACCATATCTGTAGATGATATAGTTTAAGATAAACATGGATATTTGTTTCCCTGTAGTAGTAATTAATGGAATGGCCTCAATCCATTTAGTGAAGTATTCTATGGTAGTGAGGATCCATTTGTGGTCGTTGGAAGATGGAGGATTGATAGCACCCATGAGGTCGAGTCCCCACCAACTGAATGGAAAAGTAGTTGTAAAAGGATGTAACTTTTGTGCTGGAGCATGGATAAGGTTTCCATGTATCTGACATTTCTTGCATGCCCTAGCAAAATGAAAGGAATTTGCTTCCATGGTAGGCCAATAATAACCCATACGCATGAGTTTTTTAGCCAAAGAGGGACCACTCAAATGTGTCCCACAAATACCTTCATGTACATCCTATAAGGAAAGTTGAGCTTCATCATGTTTGAGACATCACAGGAGAGTACCATCAAAACCTTGCTGATAAAGGGTGTCCGATATTAAGATATAGCAGCAAGTTTGGTGGAGAAAAGTTCATTTTTTATTTCGGGATAGGTCAGGAGGTAAAGTGTTATCTTTGAGGTAAGAATAGATCTTTCCATAGGTTGGGGAGTCATGTCCAATCAGATGACATATAATACTCATATCAGGGTCATCATATGCAGGACAAGTCAGGGATTCCACCAAGAACTCAAAATGGGCCTTGGTATCTTCTATATCAAATAAAGAAGCAATCATTGCCATGGCATTAGTAGCCTTGTTTTCATGCCGAGGAATCTACTCAAAAGTGATGATAGAGAAATACTATTTAAAGTCATCAACCATATGTTTATATGGCAATAACTTATCATCTTTGGTCTGGTAATCATCATTAACCTGGTTAACAATCAGCTGAGAATCTCTATAGACATTTATTTCAGATACATTCCATTGTAAAGCCATTTTTAACCCAATCAGCAAAGCCTCATATTCTACCACATTATTAGTGCAAGGAAATAACAACTTGAAAGATTTCAGAATAGTATATCCTTGTGGCATGATAAAAAGTATACCAGCTCTTGAACCCTGTTGAGTGTATGAGCCATCAAAGTATAATTTCCATGTTTGTGTAGACAAAGCTAAGATATGAGCATCAAGAAACTCTGTGTGTATAGGATGTTCATCCGTTAATGGAGCATCAGCTAGTTGATCTGCGATCACTTGACCTTTGATATCCTTCCTATCTACATATTCAATATCAAACTCGCTAAGTAGCATGACCCACTTAGCCAGCCTGCCTGTTAATGCAGTCTTGCTTAAAAAATACTTTAATGGATCAATCTTTGCAATAAGCTGAGTAGAATGTGACAACATGTAATGTCGCCACTTTTGTGAAGTAAAGACAATAGCCAGACATGCTCTTTCAATAGGGGAATAGTTTAACTCATATCCCACTAAAGTGCGACTGATGTAGTAGATGGCTTTTTCTTTTCCTTCATGATCTTTCTGAGAAAGAAGAGCACCTAGTGAGACTGTTGTGGCTGAAATGTAAAGCAAGAGTGGCTTGCCTGGAATTGGTGACATCAGAGTTGGAGGATTCACTAGATACTGCTTGATTTTGTTGAAAGCTTCCTCACACATACCATCCCATTAGAATAAGATATTTTTATGCAACAAATGTTGAAAGGGATGACTGCGATCTGCTAGTTGAGAAACAAATCTTCGGATGGATTGTAGACGCCCCTGTAAAGATCTTAACTAACTGATGTTAATGGGGGAAGCCATCTCCAATATTGCTTTAACATTTTCTGGATCTACTTCGATTCCTTTAGCTGAGACAATGTACCCTAACAATTTGCCAGATGTGATCCTGAATGCACATTTCTTTGGATTGAGTCAAATCTGATATTTTTCCATCCGAGTGAATATTCTATCTAACACTCTCAAATGACCAGCTCTGTCTTTGGATTTTGCTAAAACGTCATCAACATAATCTTCCATGGATTATTGTGAATTCCATAGAGGAAGAGGACATATAACCAATGAATGCCAACGGCTTAAAAATGTGATCCAAGACTTAATCAAAATTACTATGGGTGCACAAATAAAACTTGATTATGCAAATATGGTGGATGAAATGCAAATGGAAACATTATGTTGTTGAGTATATTGAGGAGCATTAGATTGCTGATTATTTTGAAAAACATTTTGTTGTTGATCACTATGGGACGCATTGGGTTGTTGATTGATCCGAGAGGCATTGGATTGTTGATTGATTTCATTTGCTCCATGAGGATCTTGAGAACCTTTAAGGATATCTTGATTTTTCATATGAGCTGGTTCTCTAAGATAGGTAACATCAAAATCACTTGGTAACTGAGCTCCTTGTTGAGCAAGCATGAGGAAATACATCTCTTTATCCAAGCCTAAAAGTCATTCCATGACTTGTAAAAATTTAGGATCTTGTGCAACATCCCTAAGTTCCTCATCAGTAGGTTCATCATCAAATGTGAGAGGATTAGTTTTCTTAGGAAGCTGTTTGGGCCAAGGATTCTCATCATTGCTATTATTACCTTCCATTTTGTCTAGGGATTCTGGATTAATAGGTTGTTTGAGTTTCTGAGATCGAGTTTGAACCATAAAATGGATGAAATTGATTGTGGAAAAGAAAGATTCTTGATAAAAAGATATGGAGAATGATTGGTAGGAAAGATATGATAAGTATTGAAAATTGGGGTCAAGAAACAATAATATAAGTAAGCTTGATGGTTAAGGATGATATATCCTGATATGATAAGCTCACCAAGATCAAAGTCTGATAGATAAGGTAAATCTTCAACACCACACTGAAAATCTTAAGATTGGAAGAAAGTGACTTGTTGATTCTTGAGAAGAGAATGATGATGGAAAATGATGAAAGTGGTCAAATTAGAAATCAGAGGTCTATGTAACTCAACTATTTTTTTTTTTAGAATCTTACTAAGGACGAAAATGGGTATTTGAAAAAGTGATTTTGAAATTCCAAAAGTCTATGGAAATGCTCTCTATTGTAAATGCGTAGGACAGTGTGATATATGTGCAGCAAATTTCAACAAATGTGTAGTAAATTTTGACAGATGCACACTGATAAATGTAAATGCGTAGTAACCTGAATCGTATGCACAGCAATTTTGGATGTATGCACAGGTTGTCAAATTTTTGATGATTTTGCTGTTTCGATGATGGGGAATTTTTTTTGTTTTTGTTTTTCTGATGTTTTCTGGTTTTTGGCAAAGTAAAAATGCATAAACACACACACGCAAGACAAAGATGATTTTAATCTAATTTAATCTAGTATGAATGCACAAACACGCTTACAATCCTAAAGTTGGCAAGGATGATATCTGCTAAATCCCCACTAGGATAATAAAATTCAGCCACGCAAATCCACAGCGGACAGCCTAGGAACTTGGAGGCACGGGCTCCTCCTTATAGTGCACTCACTTCTCAGGCACACCAAGTCCCGAATTCAATGGGTCATTACTTCCCAAAGAACTACTATCTCTACTATGAACTGTGAGTAATGTGGGGTGTCTTCACGAGCTTGGGTGACTCCTTGAGCCAGCAGATAGAAGGTTTTTAGCCACTAAACAAAAGTTGTTAATAAGGACATCCATTCAGGTGGTTATGATCAAGTCATTTTCCCAATTAAGGGGGCTCTCCCAATCCTTTCAAAGCAAGGCTTTCACCTCTACTAAGTAGGACTTTAACGCACCACTGGGGTACTGGAGGAGATTTTGGTTGCCACAACAAATTCACACCTATCTAATGTGAGACTAATCAACTAGCATTTTTTATATACCGATTTGGAAGGGCTTGGCTTTAGCCTGTTACCGGTTGGGTCATTCCTTGGGGTGAGTACCTCTTTTCCCACCAAAGACCGCCCTCTAAAAATTATAACAATTTCTCTTACACCCAAGGTCCATGAATGGCGAGGGGAGAGGATACGTTGTTATAATTTTGGGATTACAAGTATGCTATTAAGAAAAACACAATAGACACGTGAATCTATGCTAAGGAAAACACACAAAGCAAAAACATGTCATATTTTAAGCCCAAATGAGATTTTAGTTTATTTTGCAAACCCCTTGGCAATCTGCAAATAAAATTGTTAGAAAAATATTTTTAGCAATGGGGTCTTCAAAAATTTACGTCCTGCAAAACAGCCTAAAAAAAACTACCAGAATGAATAGACACTTGTCAAAATTTTAGTTAAAAAAAAATCTAACAAAAAATTGAATTTTTTTATAGAAACTGATAAATGCATAGAACAGTGATATAAATGTGCAGTAAGTATGGATGTATGCGTAGGAATGATGTATGCATGTAACAGTTTAATGAATGCGCAGCCTGGTGGAATGTATGTGCAGTTACTATGGATGTGCAGTGAAAATGGATAAATGCATAGGAATAGCGGACAAATGTGTAGCAATTATAATAGAGAGGAAAATAGATGAAAATTTTATGCCAGAGAATGGATGCGCAGCTAAAATGAACAGATGAGCAGGAATCATGGACGAATGCGCAGAAATAACCTGTAGAAAAACCTACACACGGAAAACTAAAAATTGAAAGTGAAAAGCCCAGTTGGGCCCTCCTTCTAGCGCCAAAAATGTATGCAAATTAGTTGGATACTATTCTAAATGATGAATTAACTAATAAAAGATTAATAAATCTATCTAATAAGCAAACTACAATGAAGAATGCAATAGGGATGAAACCAAATTAATAATTTACCTTCACCTACAAATGCAACTTGTCTCCATTGTCCTCCTAGCCTTTATTTCTTGAAGATGTTGAGCTCTTAGATTTCCAAATGAAGCTCTTTCCCAAGATGATTCCAAAGTGTGGAGATTGAATGAAATGAGTGCACAACTAAAACTTGATTATGCAAATATGGTGGATGAAATGCAAATGATGGGATGATAATATGGATGCTTGGTTGCTTGATTACTTGGATGCTTGAATGCTTGGAGGCTTAAATGCTTGTTATCAAAAATACCTATTATCTTTCAAATGGAAAATGAGGCTCCTTTTATAGAGTTTTGGAGGATCTAGGCCTAGGTGGCAGAATCCTATGGTTGAGAATGAAAGGTGGAAGATCCTAGGGCTAGAATTGACTTGGTTGAAGGAGTTGAGAGAAAGGGGGATGTAGTTGGAATGTGAGAGAAAGAATAGGGATGATGTTCCTCTCACATTGACATAGAGGAGAAGAAGGTGGAAGGGAAAGACACATGTCAAGTGTCTCACAAAGACCAAAGAGAGAAAGAGGGAGAGACCTTTTCCTCATGAGGACTCTTTGCACAAGTGTCCTATGAGTCACCCTTGACCCTTAGAGGTGGCTTGAGAAGCCCCTTAGGAATAGGGAATGTCTCTTGACTTGGTTGTTGAGAGGACAAGTGGTCATGAGACCAAGTCCTATGAGGCCACATAGCCCTTAAGAATAGGACATGTGTGGGTGAGGATAAACATGAATAAATAATTAATAATAATTATTTATCTTAGCCAAGGTGATGTGTTAGGTGACTAGGTGGATGAAGTGGACTAAGGGAATTAGTCATATTTAGGTGATTGTGTATTTAATTAAATCACTTTAATAGACTATTTAGAAGACTTAGGATATAGAATTAGACTATAGTGAATTTATTAAATAAATTGAATAATTTACTTAATAAATAGAAGAAATAATTATTAATTAAATAATAAAATATTTAATTAATTTGTCAAGTCAATAGTAATTAAATAATAAATATTTAATTAATTAATGAAGCCATTTTTAGGTGTATACAAGAATAGCTTCAACCTTTTCAAGATCCATCTTCAAACCATCAGTTGAAATTACAAATCCCAAATACACAATCTCCTCTTTCATGAATGAACACTTTTTTATATTTATTAGCAACTTTTCTTCTTTCAATCTCTGTAAAACTTGTCTAACATGCAACAAATGTTTTTCTCTGGTCTTACTAAATATCAAAATATCATCAAGATATACAATCACAAACTTACCAAGGAATTTCTTTAGAACTTCATTCATCAATCTCATAAAAGTACTCAGTGGATTAGTTAAACCAAACGGCATAACCAACCACTCATACAAACCTTCTTTTGTCTTGAAAGAAATCTTCCACTCATCACCTTCTCCAATTTTGACCTAATGATGACCACTTTTCAAATCAATCTTTGTGAAATACTTTGCTCCAGTCAAACTATCCATTATGTCATCCATTCTCGGTATAGGAAACCTATACTTCACTATTATCTTATTGATTGCTTTAGAATCAGTACACATTCACCATTCCCCATTATTTTTAGGTGCCAATACCATAGGTACTACACAAGGACTCAAAATTTCTCTGATCAAACCTTTATCCAGCAACTCTTGAATCTATCAGTTTAATTCTTGATTCTCAGTAGATGTCAACCGATGAGGTTCCTTATTCGGTAAACTATCTCTAGGGATCAAATCCATGCAATGATCAATACTTCTCTTCAATGGCAAACCATCAGGTACATTATCAAAAATGATATCACTATACTTGGTGAGTAACTTATCAATCTCCTCACAGACATTATCCTCTATTTTCTTACTCGGTTTGTTAGGAATCACATAAAAACATATATCATTATTTTTCAAATCCTTAACAAATTTTCTTCCTTCTATCAAACAAACTTTCATAGATGTGCCAACATTACTAACAGGGTCTTCCATCAAAGGTAACAAGATTTTTTTTCTTCCATCAACCACAATAGTATACTTATGCAATCTTCCATCATATATAGCATGTCTAGCATATTGCCAAGGTCTACCCAAAAAAATATGACAACAATCCATAGGCATGATATCACACAACACTTTATCATAGTACTTTCCAATCTTCAAATTCACATAAAATTGTTCACTTACCAAGAGTGTATGCTCATCTTTTATCCATGAAATCTGATAGGGCTTCGGATGTTCCAACCTTTCCAACTACAATTTTGTGACCATCTCTTCAGATGCCAGATTCTTCAAGCTACCACTGTCAATGATTACCTTCCAAACTTTGTTAGAAACTCTACATCTGGTCTTGAATAAAATTTTCCTTACCGGATCTTTTTTTTTACTTTCATTCCATAGTTCTCTCCTTACCATCAAGTTATTTTCCTTCTCAGGTTCATTCGGTGACTCTTCCTGCACCAAAGCATTTCTACTACTACCGGCCTTCTTACTAGCACATGTACATTCAAAAGATATATGTCCTTCTTCTCCACAATTGTAACAAGTTCGTTAGAAATTACCTCTTCTATAACCACCTGGGTAGTTACTACCTCTGCCTCTAGATGAACTTTCACCTTTCCACTCGGTCTTACCTTTATCTAGATTTTTCTTTTCAAGTTTGGATCTACTATTTTCACTATAATATCTACCTCCTCCTCTAGGGAATCTACCAACTCAACCTCTTTGTCTCTGTTCATGTCTCCTATTCAATTTCTCCTCAGCTTTCAATGCAAATTGATAAGCCTCTTCAATGTTATCCAACTTGACCAAACTAATTTCCTCTTCGATGGAAACTCTCAAACCATTCAGGTAGCTAGCATTTCTTTCCACATCATCCTCATCATGTCTACATCTAATATCTAATCTATAGAATTCCTCAGTATAATCCTTTATCGAGCTATCTTTCTACTTCAGACTTTGCATTTTCCTAACTAGGTTAATCTGATAATCACAAGGTAAGAACTTTCATTTCAATTTATTCACCATTTTATTCCATACCTTGATTTTGTCTTTGCCTTTCTTCTTCTAATCTAATTGCATATGCTCCCACCACAAGGATTCATGACCTTTCAAATTTGTGCCTACAATCTTCACCTTTTCCTCTTCAGATACATTTTCATACTCAAAATACTTTTCCACTTCGGTGATCCAGACTGTCAGTTCATCAGAATCTAATTTCCCACTATATTTAGGAGGATTGAAATGTGGTGTTGACTTCAAGCTTGTCAATGCCATCAAGAATATTTCCTCACCCTGATCCATCACAAAGGCAGGTTCTGCTTCACCTTGTTCCACTTCAACTTCATCATCACTAACATCTTCAAGATTTCTACCTCTTCTCTAGGCTATTTCAATAGCTTCTAATCTAGCAGCAAGTTGTCTCAACATGCCTACCAATCCTAGATCCACTTCTCACCTCCCATGAACCATCTTGAGAATCCTCTGTAATTATAGGCCAGATCACAATCTGGTACCCCACAACAATTCAACTAGGGCTTCATAAGAAGGAACCTACAAACCTAGATCTACAGACCTAAATCTAGATCTCACCTCGCTCTGATACCACCTGATGCAAGGGGAAGAGACCATAGGGGCCAAAGGGTGGCACACCCTATAGATCCAACCCTACTCAACAACTTGTGGAAGCAACAACAACACAGTGAGAGAGAGAAAGTAGGATCATTGACACATTATCTTTCATTGAAATTGATTCATACATGTCAGTTTGTAAGGCCTTCCCAGTTAGGGCCAGTTATTACAATGAATTACAAAATTCCTCCAACATGAAAGGATCTACCAACAATCTTCTTTCTACTATCTCCTATCTCCTATCAAAACTCACTCGCTAAACTCTAACCAAACAACTATACTTATACAAGAGATACTGAACTGAGTTGGCCTTCAAATCCATAATCAATGGAAGGAATGGTTAGATCTAGGACCACACACTTCCCAATGATGGATACCAACATTAAATCCATGACCCAAAATCAATGCACAAGTCAACCTCAACAGAAAATTAAAATAAACTACTCGGTAAGTAAGGATGACTGAGCAATAGACAAGCATCACCAAGTGCCAGTGAAACAACTGACCACCCAGGAGATAACCGACCATACTCCGTAACCAAAGGAAACTGACCAACTCGGTCAAAGCAAGAACTGAGCAACATAGACAAACTTCAAAATCTTTTTGGTGACACAGGATTGCCAAGGACCCAAGATGCTCCTGCATCACATATATATAAACTGATGAGCGTAATGATATAAAGAAGGTGGATCCATATGCACAAATTTTTTTTTCATGCATTCACATAAATGTGTAGTAACTATTTATAGAATAAAAATCTCACGGGACAACCAAAATAAACAATTTATAAAATTGAGTGTCAACACTGGCTCTTTTTGGGGATGTATTCTCTTAGTGAGCATAAAAAGATCCTTGTTATCTCTAGAAAAGAAGACCAATAAAATAACTTGAAATGAAGAAAAAATAAATAAATAAAATTTACAATATACAAAAGTTAGGATATACTTTTGGCTAGCTTGAATAGAAGAAAAGTTTCCAGTATTGACCATGCACTAGGAACTCCTGTATGTGGCCTTCTATATCCTACAAGAAGTATGAGTTTTCACCTCCCTTGTCAAAGATGACATAAGGCCCTTTCCATTATACTTCAAACTTGTCATGTTTTCCTTTGTTCTGGTCCTTAGTATTCCACTTTAGTACCCAGTCTCCCTTTTGAAAATTCCTTTCTTTGGCTCTTTTTCCATGCAAATACTTCACTTGGATTTTTTGTTTGACATTTTTTTCCTGGACATTTCTTGTGCTCTCATCTAACTCTACAAGCTGATTCATTTTGTCTTCCATGAAATTTATATCATATAATTGTTCTTCCCTAAAAAATTTATATACATGAAGAATATTGTTTAATGGTAATCTAGCTTATTTCTCATAAACCAATTCATAAGGTGAAAACCCTATTGATTTATGGATTGTTATTCTATCTTCCCCAAGTGCCAGAGTCAATTTTGAATCCCACACTCTCTTTTTGTTGTTTAACATCCTCTTTATGATTTTCATTATATTCTTTTTACTTGATTCTACCTGTCCATTCCCTTATGGATGGTAAAAGGAAGAATAGGACAAGTTGATACCATAAGTGTTGTAGAAATCAAAGATATATTTTGATCTAAAACACATGCCATTATCATAAACAATCTTGTATGGAATACCAAACCTTGTTAGTATATTCTTTGTCAAGAATTTTATCACCACCTTGCTTTTTGCTTTCATTGTAGGTACTACCTCAACCAATTGAATGAAGTAATCTGTTGAAACTAAAATCCATTATTCCGTCCACTTGAAGCATTAGTAATTTTTCCAATAAAATATATTCCCCACATTTGAAAAATTTATTTTGTATATAAAGGGTTAAGAGGCAATGCACAATCATATTTTAGTTTTCCTAAAAACTTATGACAAGCCTCATATTTTTTAATGTACACATAGAAATCCTTAAACAAATGTGGCCAATAATATCAAACATGTAATATCTTATGGGTGTTAGTTCTTGCTGAAAAGTGACCACCACATTCTCCATCATGTAAATTCCTTAACACTAAATTTTATTGATACATATCTAAAAAGAATAAAATAAGACCATCTTTGTTCTTCCAATATAAATTACCTTGTATCGAGAGATACCTAGATGCTTGGAAATTTATTGTTCTCTTTTGATTATCATTTAGTCTTTCTTGACATTTCATATACCTTAATAAATACACTACATTAGTATACCAAGAATAATGCTCAATTCTTACCATTGATTTGTCTGAATTTAATTATATATTGCCTGAAGAGTCTTACTGAAAAATTCTATTGGTTTTTCATAACCTTCATCATTCTTATGTAACATGACTACAAAAATAGTATGATAAGAAGCAAAGGAGAAAAAATGGAACAGTTTGGAGAATATAGGTGATTTAAGGACTAGAGCCTCCTTGGTATCTTTCTTAATATTTTCAAATTCTTCTAGAGATTCATTCATCCATTTATGCTCTGCACCTTTCTTGAGCATCTAGCAACGGGTTTAACTATCTATGAGAAATTTGGGACTAATCTCCTTACAAAATCTATTTGTCTAAAGAAATATTGGATCCCTTTGACATTTTTGGGAACTTTGATCTTATCTATAGGTGCAATCCTTTTAGGGTCTATTCTCACACCATCTTTTGATACAATATGCCCTAGTAGCTTCCCTTTAGTTACACCAAAATGACATTTATTAAGGTTCATAGATATTTCATATTAAAGAGATCTATTAAATATATGTTCCCGATGTTTACAGTGATCTTATTCCTTCTTAGGATATGCAGTAAGATCATCTTGGTATACTACCATGATAGTATCAATAAAATCCTCAAAGGCTACATCCATTTCCCTTTGAAAAGTGGCTCTTGCATTAGTAAGTCCAAAATGTATCTTATCATAAACATAGGTTCCCTATGGTGTAGTGAAAGTTGTCTTATATTGTTCCTACTCCTTAACTTTAATTTGATTATACTGAGAAAAACCGTCCATCATGGATAGCAATTCATTTCCTATTAATTTTTGCAATAATGCCTCCATGTTTGGCAAAGCATAATTATATTTTAAAGAAGAGACATTAAAATTCCTGAAATCCATAGAGTCTGATATCTCCCTTCTTCTTTTTCTAACAGGAACTAAATTTGACACCCATGTAGAGTGCCTAATTGATCTTATTATTCTAGCATCTCTCATTTTCATCAAATCCTCCTTCATCTTAGGAGATGGGATTGGATTAATTGGCCTCTTCCTTTTCCTAAAAGGTTTATCATATGGTTTCAGAGGTATTTCATGCTGGACAAAATCCTCTTTTTATACATTGAGGTCACTATAAGACCAAGAAAATACATGCCTTTAATTTCTTAACAAACAAATAATATCTGCCCTAATTTTCAGAGCTAATTTATTGCCCACAAAAATCCATTTTGGAGCATGCTCATTTCCTAAATTTATCTTTTCCACCTCCTCTATTATCTATATTTGGAGTTTTGGCTTCTATTCTTGAATCCTTATTGTCAAACATTCTTTCGAGAGAAACTAACCCTCTTGCCTAAATTTGTTGGACTTCAACTGTATCACCTCTTTCCCAAATAGAGTCATTTTCTCATCTTTTATCTCTACATGAGCATTTAGATCTATGAGATGATCCTTATACCATTATTAACAAGCTAAGAGCTTGATTATATCTTTGGCATCTTTAAATATTTTCCAACTATTCATATTATCAAGTATTAAAGACCTAGTCTTGATCTCTACCTAGGTTATATCTTCACAAGGAATGTTATTATGTCTAACTACCAAGTTAGCCATTAAATCTGCAAGAATGTTTTCTTATCTATCTATCCAATTAATAGAAAAATAATCAAAATATTCTATGGAATCCCATACTTCATTCCTATATGCCTTTAATTTATAATTCTTAGTAACAAATTTACTTCTAACTTGAGACACAATTAGTTTAGAATCACCATAAAGACAAAGTAGTTTAATTCCATGCTTGTTTGTTATTTTAAGACCATGTAAAAGTTCTTATGAGTCATCTATTTCAGATTTTGAAACGGTAAACTCTTAAATTATATTTAATATAGGTCCATTTCTAGGGTTTAAGGCTTAATTGGAATTTAATTCTACTATTTCAACCTCTCTAGAAGTTTGTGCCCTAGACTAGTATAAACGGGAGCCTTCTCTCATTTTCACATCCATCCATAGAATTCAAGCAAGTGAAATCAAGTGATCAAACAATCATCAATCAAGAAAGAAGGAGAAGGAAAGCATTCATTCATCTTTAAACATTCATTTGTCATCAATCATTCAAGCTTTCAAGATCCAATTCATCAAGGAGATCCATTGATAGCCATTGAAGGATTCAATCTCTTTGGAGCCCTCTTGTTGAAGATTTCTCCATCCATTTCCATCCAAGTTTCTTCATATTCCAAGATCCATTCAAGATTGATGTTGAAGATCTAATTCAATTTATTTTAGACATCCTACATACAATTCTACATTCATTTGGAGCCTCCATGCTTCTGGATTCAAGGGTTCAAATCCTCCACTAGGACTTCAATATAAGGAAGGTGAATAATTCCATTTACTTTGTTTATTGCTAAAATTTCAATTATATTTCAAGGTTAATTCAAAAATTGGGGTTTGACCAAGGAAAATCCCTCATCAAACAAACAAAACAATTTTTCTTGTAGGTACAGGTGTGGGATAGTGAATTGCAGTTCAAATCTAAATACCCTTTTTAGTAAACTTTTAGGATCTGTGAACAAAATTTTTGTCGGAACAGTGCAGGTCAAGGTCAACTTTTTGGGGTAAGATCTTACCCCTGTCTTGGGTCAAGGTTGACCTTGCTCAGAAAAACAAAAGGTTTATGGGTCTTCTCTGTTTCTACATTTCCAAGCTAGATCCGGTTGTAGAATTTCCCAAAACTAAACATAGACACCAAAAAATAGCATTTTCTAGATCAGTCCTATTTTGAGGTTAGTATTTGTCTTCAATTCAATTAAGATTTTAATACATACTTTCTATAACAGAATAAACAGTTTTCTCATTTCTTGATATTCTTCATTGATTCATTCATTTGGGCATTAACCATTCTCTTTTGGTTGATCAATTTGGATCTTTCCTTTGGGAATTTGGATTAAAAAGTAGATCTTATATTCCCCCACACACATCTTTAAGATCTATATTTCAAACATCTACATTTTTGGTGAACCCACAATAGACAACTCTTTCTTTTATTGTGTTAGATCTTGCATGTATTAGATTTCTTTTATGTGTTTGCATCTCATATAAAAATACAAAAAAAATTCATTTATGCTTTGTGTTTTCCTAGTTTAGTTCATTTTTTCATTGCATTGGTATATGAGCTTTACTACCTCTAGTCCTACTTATAATATTCCAGTTAGACGAAGTCATAGAATTATGGGTGCCTTTAATCTTGAGTCTTCCTCTCCTTTCTTTAGGATCCTGAATTACAATTTGATTATTCATGATTCCAATCCTATCATGGATCAAAAATATTCTCACTCATCTCATGATCAAGATGATGCCTTAAGAGTTCCTCCTAAACAAGTCCAAAAAAAATTTCATAAAATGGGTAATTGGCTTATTCAAGAAAATCATAATCAAGATTCTATTCAAGCTATAGAGGCTCTTAAGAAATTCCTTCATAATAGTGATCAAGGTTTTAACCTCCTGTGTAGTATCACTCATATCATGCATTCAAATATTAAACCTTTAGCTCAACAAGCTCAAGATTTAGGATTCACTCCTCCGTTCACTAGTGTGGAGCCTTCGTCTGTTCCTTTACCTAGTATTCCTACTTATACTCCTCCTTTGGTGACTACGATGGTTCCCTTGCTTCCTATGAGTGTTCCTCTTGTGTCCCTTCCTACTTCACAACCTTCTTACCATAATGATAATGTTCCTTTTACTTATCCCAATCCTCTTCCAACTATGGTTCCAAGTGTTCCTCCAGTTGTGTCTTCCATTTCAGCCACTTCATACACTTTACCTAGTTTTTCTAATGTTTCTATGCCTCCTATTTCCTCTAATGATTCAACAATCATCAGTTTGGCTCAAACTATGTCCTCTTTACAATAACAACTTGCATTCTTGACTCAATCCAAGTTTAGCATTCCTACATGTGTTATGGGAAGTCCTTTTATCCCTAGACATCATTTGCACTCTTGTTCCTCAGCAAGCTGATATGCCTCATCTTGAGAATTAAAATGGTGAGGGAGACCTTGTTACTCATGTTAAAATATTTCAAATCCTTTGTAGTGACTATGCTCATGACCATAGGATTTTAGCCAAGTTTTTTTCTAGAACTTTTCAAGACAAGGCCTTACAATGGTATTGCTCCTTGCCTCCTTATTCTATTGATTCATTTCCAGAACTTTCCAATGATTTTATTCAAAAATCTCAAAATAACATTGGTCTACAAGTGTCCTTAACTAATTTGATGCTTGTAAACAAAATACTAAGGAAAAATTGACTGAATTCATTGGTAGATTTAAGCATTTGCATGATCAGATTTCTTATCATGTTCCTAATATGGATATTCAATGTATGTTTATTTCAAATCTACAAAAGAATACTAGAGATAAGATTCTACTTACTAAATTTACCTCTTTTCAACAACTTTGTGCAGTGCTTCATCATTATCAATTATAACTAAGTCAATTTGAGAGCAACACTCCAATGGCTCCTGTTCTAGTTCATAAGAGTGATGTTTCTCCTAATCCAAACAAATTTCAAAAACCTAACAACTATATTAAGATAAATAAACAAGAGAATGCAATTACTGATCAAGTTGTTATTGCATTCCACAATGCTACTTCTGCATCCACTTCTTTTCGTTTGAATTGTACATTTACTCCTCTCTCTGAATCTTTACATTCTATTATGAATAGGTTGTTAACTGATAATATGATTACTTTACCTCCTATTTGACCTATTTTACCTACTACGGTGGCATCTAAATCCTTTGATCCTAAAGCCTTTTGTAATCCCATCATCAAAATGGCCATGATACTGAGAAGTTGTATTCTTTAAAGCATAAGGTTCAAGACTTAATTGATTCTAACACCTTATTTGTAGATAATTTTGATGGTAGTGGGAACAAGTATGTCTCTCCTAATAAAAACCTCCAAATCTATATGAATCGTTTGCCTACACGTGATACTAATACCATTGCTCAGCCATCTTCTGCAAATATTGTTTATGATTCAAATATGGATGATCTTAATCACATTTTTAACCATGTGGATCATGTTGTGTTGCCTCAAACTTAATCTCAACCACAAGTTCCACCTCAACCTAAACTAAAATCTAAAGCAAAACCTCAAAAACAACCTAAGAATAAAATACCTCGGGAACTCTTAATTACCTTTGATTATTCTAAGACTAATAAAGCTCCTAATGGTCCCCTTTACATTTATGCTAGGATTTCTCAGATACCTATGCGTGGTTATCTTGTTGATCCTACATCCTTACTCAATGTTATTACTGAAGAAAAAAAAATTATGAAAACCTTGCAACATGATTCTTATGATACATCTAATGTGTGGATTCAAACTTGTAATGGTTTTCTTTATCCATCATTTGGTTCTATTAACTTTCCTATTAAACTTTGTGGTAAAATTATGGACACTACCTTTATTTTTGTTCCCACTTCTGATCAGTTTAAAGTTGAGCTAGGTTTTCCTTGGTTGAATGTCATGCATGTTGTTGCTTCTCCTATCCATAAGTGTCTTAAATTCATTCATGATGAAGAAGTGAAGATGATTAATCATAGTTTATATCAACCTTCTAGGCCCAGGGATTGTGCTACACTTTTCTTCTTTTGGCCTTCATTACCTAATTCATGTCCTTCTCGACCTAGTAACCTCTTTCACTCATATCAAGCCTATAAGCATTGTAAGATTCTTGAGTTAAGTATGGCTCAGATGGATCTTAACCATGGTCTTTTGCCTATGCCTTCCATACCTCCTTTATCCATGGCTTCTAGTTCTGTTAATCAAGCCCCTAGTGTTACTTTTCATCCTACTAAAAATTCTATTGATCCACCTATAGAACCTATGAAGGAACCAACAATTGTCCCTCCTAGTTCTCAGCATATTTCAAATAATACAAAATGTAACCAATCTTCTAATGAACGTCATAATAAGTGTCAGGATCAAGCTAAGGCCCATGCCTCTGTTATTCAAAGTTCTTTACCTTCTTTTGATCAATTTATGCATTATGTGTTAGAAGAAGTTCATACAAACAATGATGTTAAGATGCATGATTATGATGATTCTATATGTATCTTAGATCCTATTTTGATTAATCTAGATGAAGAAGATACTCTTGATGATACTAATGATGTTAATGATGAATATGAAACTATTGAAATTGACATTGATTTTCCAAATATGTTTTCATCACAATTGAAAATTATACCTAGTATTGAACATTATGATTCTTAAGAGGATCCTTGTTTGGAACTGGCTATCACTCCTACTATGTTGGATATAGTCCCTCTTGTGAGTTTCCCACCTTCCCAAAATGATATAGAATGAGATGGGGAGAGTAGGCAGCGTGCTTGATTGGCTTGTCCTTCATGGTAGCTTTTCATGTGTTTGTCTATCATATTGTGTTTCTCCCATAATGTGTTTGCTAAATGTTTGTTAGATTCTTTTATACGACCCTTGTTACTTTGTTGGTGCAAGGTGATAAAGGAATCGAATCTATTGTACATCTCTTTTATAGGTATCTTTACTCGTATATATGTTGTTTCATGTTATTTTTTACCTGTGCTATTATTTTTAAATGTTTCCTTGTATAGTCTTCCTGGATTTGGGACTTGGTAGCACTTATTCTTTTTGGTCTTCATGTTGTGGTCCGAAAAGACTCTTCTTTGTAACTCTTATGTGTTCTTTCCTCCATTTTGATTGAATTCTACTTTCTTTGGGGAGTGATGTCAATTCATTTGCAATAATATCATATATATATTATCTTATGATCATACTGACCCCGCAACAGGTAGATCCCTTCTGTGTTCTTTGTAGTTTTATGTGGTATTTCCCTTGATTTATCTTCTATTGGGGGCATCTCATAGTGGAAATGTAATCAGTGGAGTTATTTATGTTTCTATTCAAGCCATTGCTCCTGTTAAAGTGTTAGCAATGACTTTAACATGGGGGCATACACTCTACTCACCTATTGCACACACACACCTTAAATATACATATATTTTTCAAGGCACTTTTTCTCCCTTTATAGATTAGTGACTAATCCTTAAAGAATGGATTTTTATCTTATAGGATCTCTTGATCCCTCCAATTTGAAATTTTTTATCCCTTAAGGTCTGGGGTGTCCTTAAGACTAGATCTCTTTTATTTTTGGCTTTGGTCTTGTGGAATAGAATATTCTTGAAGGTGAATCTATGATGGGTTGACTAGTGAGTAGCCACATTTACTAGGTGGTTCAATTCCATCTTTCCAGTTGCATCATTTCCTTGTGTGGTTCACAATGGGACATAATTTCTCATTGGGTGAGATAATAACACCCTCTTCTCTCTCTTTTCTAGAGATGTCTCTCTTATTGTAATCTTGGAGTTGATGAAGAATTGAGTCTCTGGGGGCTTGAGGATTCCTTTGTCCCTTTGATTTCAATAAGATTATCTTTTTCATTATGATCTCCTTTACCAAGAGTTTGCATCAAGTCCATACTCTTGCTAAAGTGGGGGCTAAATGTATCATCAGAAAATGGAAGGACTTCCATTTAGGACCAGTTTATCGCTCTGATTAAGTGGTATAGGGTCATGTCAAGCACCTTGAGTGGGTCTTTGACTAGATCTAGCTTTTTCCCCTATTCTGCTTCTCTCCTCACCTTTTTCCAACCTTTTTCTACAACCTTATCCTGAGGATCTGAGATTCTTGACCTCAGGGTCAAGGTCAACCTTCCAGGTTAGGGTCAACCTCAACCATGACCTAGGTCAAGGTCAACCTTGACCCTGATCTAGGTCAGAGTTGACCTCGACCCTGACCCTGGGTCCAAATTTTAAATCCTAAAAGTTTTCGAATGTCGAGCTTTGGAAAGTTTTATTTCCCACTTCTGGGTCAGCTATTTTAGATTTTAGAACAGTAAACTCTTAAATTATATTTAATCTAGGTCCATTTCTAGGGGTTAATACTTAATTGAAATTTAATTCTCCTATGTCAGCCTCTGTAGAAGTTTGTGTCCTAGACTAGTATAAAAGGAAGCCTTCCTCTCTCATTTTCACATCCATCGATAGAATTCAAGCAAGTGAAAATAGGTGATCAAGAAATCATCAAGAAAGAAAGAATGAGAAGGAAAGAATTCATTCATCTTGAAGTATTCATTCATCCTCAAGCATTCAATCATTCAAGACTCAATTTATGAAGGAGATCCATTGATAGCCATTGAAGGATTCAATCTCTTTGGAGCCCTCTTGTTGAAGATTTCTCCATTCATTTATATCCAAGCGTCTTCCTATTCTAAGATCCATTCAATATTGGTGTTGAACATCTAATGCAATTGATTTGAGACATCCTACATACAATTCTACATTCATTTGGAGCCTCCATTCTTATTGATTCAAGGGTTCAAATCCTCCACAAGGACTTGAAAATAAGCAAGGTGAATAATTTCGTTTACTTTGTTTATTACTACAATTTCAATTATATTTTAAGGTTAATTCAAATATTGGAGTTTGACCAAGGCAAACACCTCATCCAACAAACGAAATCATTTTTCTTGCAAGTATAGGTGTGGGACAATGAATTGCAGTTCAAATCTGAATACCCTTTTCATTGAACTTTCAGGATCCACCAACAGAATTTCTGTCAGAATAGTGCAGGTCAAGGTCAACTTTTTGGGGTAAGATTGTGCCCTGGGGTAAGATCTTACCCCTATCTTGTGTCAAGGTCGAGCTTTCTCAGAAAAACAAAAATTTTCTAGGTTTTCTCTATTTCTACATTTTTAGGCCAGATCCCGTTACAAAATTTTCCAAAACTGAACCTAGACACCACAAAATAGCATTTTCTAAATCAGTCCTATTTTGAGGTTATTATTTGTCTTCAATTCAATTAATATTTCAATACATACTTTCTATAATGGAATACAAGGTTTTCTCCTTTCTTCATATTCTTCATTGATTGATTCATTTGGGCATTAACTATTCTCTTTTGGTTGATCAATTTGGATCTTTCATTTGGGAATTTGGATTAAGAAGTAGATCTTACATTCCCCCACGCATCTTTAAGATATATATTTCAAACATCTATAGGATCAACTTCTTCAGTAATGTAGGGGACTCAACTCTTTGTCAATTCTAACATTCCTACCATTCAATTTGATAGAAGTGTAAGATAAATCCAATTGAACAATTCTACCTACTAAGTTAGACCATTGTCTAGCTAAAATAATTTCATAATTAGCAGGCACGTCAACCACAGTAATATAAATCTTGTAGGACATTTGTTAGAATTTAATCTTTCCATGGTTATTTATCTATTTAATAGGATAAACCAAGGTATGCTAATGTATTTTATCTTCTAGTCCAAGTGGGAGGACATGTCACTTTTGTAATTCTTTTTATAAGGAAAATAGATATTCCTCCTTATGAGGAATCCTACACTTGTCTCACACAAGTATGAATGTGGCACTCATTCACATAGGGAGTTACACGCAAACTCCTTCACTCATCTCTACTTAAAGAGATATTTCTCCACACACTTTACACAAATTTTCTCACATTTCTCTCACACAATTTCTCTCTCTCTTATAGTTCTATCATATTGTATTGAGCTAAGTGCTCATATTCTTTCTCTCTCTTTTTAGGCTTTTCATGCCTCATTCATAATTCACAAGGGGTTTTCTTTGCTTTCCCCTTTCAAATTCTTGTCTCCTCCTTGCTTTTTGGTGTATGCTCCTAGTTCTTGTGCTAATTCATGGTATTTTTCCTAACTCCTCACTTTTGGATTAAACAATTTCCTCCATTTTTATAGTTATTTTTTATCATTTTTAACATGGTATCAGAGCAGGTTGGTTTAATCTCATTTTGAGTGTACAGGTGACGGAACTACCATATCTTGGAGCACTCCATATCGGAGACTCTTGAGAGAGATTTCACTAAATTCTTTTTAATCTTCTTAAGTTGGTAAAAAAATTAAAAAAATTTTAGGGTTTGGCTGGTTTACCGCCAAACCCGATTAACTTTTGGTTTCATTTTGTGCAGGTTTGAGAGAGTTTATTATTTTTTTTATTAATTTGGTTAAGAGGAAAATTTCAAATTTTTTTGGGGTTTGGATGGTTTACCGCCAACCCCAATCTATCTATTCGATTCATTATTTTGGTTTGTGCGGGTTCCCCATTGTGCAGGTTCTCTTAACGGTTTCACAGAAAAATTTATATTGTTATTCATTATTTTATGTGCAGGTTTCTCATTTTTTATTCCAAATTCTACTGTTCTGCAAGGTTTCACATTCTTGCATATCTCCCGACAGCAACAAACAATCATTTGTTCTTACTAACTTCTTAGTCTTCAATATAGCTAACATTTTTTTTACAGATAACATTTTTAGTATTAACATTTTTTTCTATCATATTCATTGCTGTTTAAATTTATATATCTATAATTCTCATCTCTGTTACGTTAATCAAAATATACCTTCAAAAAATGAAAAAACATAACAACGTTAAGCATTTGTATGTAATAACGTTAAGCATTTGTATATATTGCTATCATAACATTATTGCTATCATACTATTATTACTGTTTTCATTACATTATTTCATTGCAGATGTTAAATTTCATTGCAGACGTTCATTGCAGACGTTAATAGTATATTTCATTGTTTATTCATAACATTTGTTTTTCATTGTTATAATCTTTCATTGTTTAAGCATAATGTTATTCATTGTTTAGGCATAACGTTATTCATTGTTATTCATTGTTTATTCATAACGTTATTTCTTAAACAAGATCATTATTTCATTGTTTTTTCATAGTTTTCGATTAATAGCAAAAATATATCAAAATATTAGTTTAGGCAACTTCGAAAGTTTGCATATTATCATCAGTTTGGAAATTTTGAGTTCATTAAATTTGCATCCAAAATTCAAATCAGAATTTCACCTGGTTATCATTCTGGTTCATAATGTTATTGCAGACATTTTATAACGTTATTGACATTATTTTAACATTGCATAAACTTTATTGACGTTAATCATTGCAGGCATTTTTTATATCATTGCATAACGTTTTTAGTATTAATGTTAAAAACATTGCATAACATTTTTTTATCATTGCATAACGTTTTCTATATCATTACATGACGTTTTTAGTATTAACGTTGAGAACGTTATTATATCACTGCATAACACTATTAATATCTTGGTTTGTGCAGGTTATTAACGTTCAGAATGTTATTATATCATTGCATAACGTTATTAAATCTGCAACGTTATTATTATTATTATTAGGATACTTATTTTTTTATATACTCTAAAGTTGTTTTTAAAAAATAATCTCAAATTAGAACGTATCTAATTCTTTTAGGATATATTCTTTTCTTTTAAAAAATTATATTCTTTTTTTTAATTCTTAAAATAGGATTCATACAAAAGAAACCTTCAATTTTAGTAGTTTGAAAATTAAATTGAGTTTTATTATTAATTACATTATGAGAATTATTTTTAGTTGAAAATTTGAATTATTGTTATTTGAAAATTTGTATTCTTTTATTTGAATTCTTTTTTATTTGAAAATTAAAGACATTTATCTTATATGTGTTTTTTTTTTAAATTAAAATTCTATATTTAATTTAGTTGTATCTTTAAACTTTTTATATAAAAAGGGGTTTAGTTAAATTTCTTTCTTTTATTTACTTAGGTTTTATCTATTTTCTAACGTTTCTTTGCAGATTGTACCTTCTTTTAAATTATTTTAATATATCACTTTTTCATTATTAGTTAAACTTAAGATCTCTTTTATTTCTATAAATAATTTCATACTCCTTTCTATTAGGAGGGGGTATTTTTTTTCGGTACTATATTATTGTAATCATGTCTTTGTTTAAACTCACTCTTTCAAATTATCCTATTTGGAGGACTCACATGACCAATTTTTTAAAAACTCAAAGCCTGTTTGATGTTGTGTCTCCTAATGTGAAACCGACTTCCACTGCTCCTCAGGCTAACTAGGATTCCTGGTAGGAGAAAGATGACCAAGCATTTGGCCTAATTGGCCTCTCACTAAATCCAGATTTATATCATCTTCTCTCAAACTATACTACAGCTCATCAGGCTTGGTATGCCTTAGAAAATAAATTTCAAACCTTCACGACAACTATTTTCAATGGTAAACTTCATGATGTTTCTAATTTGAATGATAATCATATTCATGTTTCTTTAGCTGATAACTATTGCTGTCATGATAAAGGAACTGGTAATGATATGTTTGACCAAGAAGATGAAATTATATCTACCTTTCTGAATGATACTTTGCAAGATATGTTTATTACTCAAGATATAATTCATGATGATAGTACTAATCCTATGATTGGTTTGGAAGTTAATGACAATGATTCTTATATTAACTCTCCTACTGAAGCTTCTTATTTTGATGAATACCCTACAAATTTACCTTATGAAATTGAAGATTGCATTTCTGATTCTATGACTCATGAACATGATACAAATTTGGTTTATGAACCTGAAGATTGCTTTTATAATTCTATGAACCATGATTCACAATATGATTTTTTCAACAGTGTTACTGATTCAACACTAGGTGATCCCAATGATGGGCACTCTACTAGTGGTTTTTTCCTTCTTACAGGCTCAAGTATTGATTATGTTCCTATCTGCTCCAAAGTAGACTATGAAGTTTGTGACACTCAAATGGTGCTTATGGAGGACCAACCTCCTTCTCTAAACTCTAACCTTCTTGATGATATTATTGATGTTGATTATCCTATTTCTATTCCTTATTTTGTATCTAGTATTGATTCCACTTGGTTTACACAATCTCTTTATGAAATGAATAATGTATTTAATGTTTCTCAATCTATTTTTACTTTATTATATTTTAATGACTCATATCAAAAAGGAGATCCCAATTATGGGAGATCCACTTGTGGTTATTCTCTTTTTTTAGGTGCTATTCCTTGGAGAAAGAAACTATGTACTTGAACATTTGGGCCTATCTCAACGAGCACCTAAACCTTTGCATGACAACACTCAAAGGACTCCTATTTCAAGATCAAAGCATTTATCATTACACCATCACCTAATATCAGCTCAAAATGAAGAAAATCAAGCTTTCCTCTACTACAAGAAAGACAATCTAGTTGCAGATTTTTGTAATTACCCCAAGTAAAGATTAAAGGGGGGTGTTAGAATTTAATCTTTCCTTGATTATTTATCTATTTAATAGGATAAACTAAGGTATCCTAATGTATTTTTTCCTCTAGTCCAAGTGGGAGGACATGTCATTTTTGTAATTCCTTTTATAAGGAAAATAGATATTCCTCCTTATGAGGAATCCTACACTTGTCTCACACAAGTATGAATGTGGCACTCATTCACATAGGGAGTTACATGCAAACTCCTTCACTCATCTCTACTTAAAGAGATATTTCTCCACACACTTTACACAAATTTTTTCACATTTCTCTCACACAATTTCTCTCTCTCTCTCTCTCTCTCTCTCTCTCTCTCTCTCTCTCTCTCTCTCTCTCTCTTGTAGTTCTATCATATTGTATTGAGCTAAGTGCTCATATTCTTTCTCTCTCTTTTTAAGCTTTTCATGCCTCATTCATAATTCACAAGGGGTTTTCTTTGCTTTCCCCTTTCAAATTCTTGTCTCCTCCTTGCTTTTTGGTGTATGCTCCTAGTTCTTGTGCTAATTTGTGGTATTTTTCCTAACTCCTTACTTTTGATTAAACAATTTCTTGCATTTCCATAGTTATTCTTTATCATTTTTAACAACATTTTACGACAAGAAGGGAATTTAAATTCAACATCTTTCAATATTCCAACAACTGGGACAAACCTATTATCCATAGCACAACATTTACCATAAGTAGTATCAACTTTCATTCCTAATTCTTTTATAACATCAAAGGGCATAATATTCACTATTGCTTCCAAATCAATGATACAAATCTTGACCAGCCTATTGTTAATTAATAAAGTTAAATAAAATGGATCTAGTTTAGTAGGATTTCTATTCATAGTATTTCCAAATTAGATAACTGGTGATTCTCCATTATCATGTTTTTCTTTTACATATTCCTTAGGAACTTCTCGATTGGCTTGTATTTTAAGAGTTGCATTCTTGTAATTAGGGAATTTCATAATTTTCATTAGGGAGACACAAATTTTAACCTGTGACAGAGCTTGAGACATAAATGAATTGCAATTAGAAATTTTCTTACCAAAATTATTCTTATCAGGAGGCTTAGTCAATTTTGGAGGTTGTATTTTCTCTACCAGTTTCTTTGCGGCTTCTTCATTTCCTTTATTTGTTGTTCTTTATTTTCTTTGTCTTGTGACCTTTGCAAACATCCCTACTAGTTTTCCCTAGTTAACATTTATTGTTATATTTCTCAATTAAATATCACTACTTTAAACATGCTCTAATGCTTGTATAGTATATGTCCTCTTCTCTTGATCATTCAACCTTTTGATTCTTGCAATTCCCTCATCTTTTGAGAACACCTGCTGAAATTTTTTTTGTCTCATTCTCCCATTGCTCATATCACGTATATACTCATCTTCAAATGAATCATCACTATCTCCTCCCCAATATGGGCTAGATGATAGAGCATTTATTATAGGTTGCTCATGATCCATTTGATTTTCCTCTTCTAAAATGCTCTATGCTATTAGACATTGTTCTAGTGCATGAGGCAATTAACAAACTTCACACCATGGTTCACTGTCTACAAAATGATTTTCTTTCTTTAAGGTATCAGGGGTGTCTCTATCATTTTTTATTGGATTTCCATCTTTTCATGTAATATTATAAGCCATATCTTGTAACCTATACCTCTCATTTTTGATAAATAGGCATTCATTTCTATTGGATTGAAAGTGTCTTCCCTTATTCACCTGGAAATTCTTAACCATATTAAAATTAATTTATCAATTTTATCCTCTTTTTTATTTTTTTTGGAATCTTTTGGATTAAATAGTTTAGGATCATCTCTTTTAGAAACCCTTCTAATAGCTCTCCTGTAATTTTCAATAGTTATAGCTATTTTAAATTCTTGCTAAAATGTGGGTGGCGTATGAGATATGAACTCATAGTAATTCTTGCTATCAAAAGTACTTAAATAAAAATCTATCAAAAATGAATCCATAGGTCTAACATCTCTTGGAATTCTATTTAGAACCTTATTAAATATTTTATTAAATTCCATCACAGATTCATTATGATTCTTCTTTATGCTTTCTAACTCATGCAAAGAAAAAGAGGTATCATTATGGTCTCCAAAATGTTTAACAAACTCATTAAAAAAATTGAGTAAAACGGAGATAGATCTATTTGGTAACCCTCTATACCATTCAGCTACATCTTATATTAAATATTGAACAAAAAATTTCATGAAGACATCCTCATTGTTTACTTCTAAATATTTAATGGTAGTATTTAATTTTATGCAATTCCACTCAATAGATTCTGATCTATTTCCTAAAAAATTTGGAATGGCATTCCTTAATTCATTTGAAACTAGATTTGGAAATCCCACTATACCAGTACAATCTAATTGTCTATACCTTTCAATCACCATTGGGCTCTAATATTTATGTGATGCCTACCTTGATTTTTTTCCTCAAACCTTAAATTTTGATTATTATTATTTCTTTGACCTTGACCTCTTTGATCATTATTTTGTTGACCTCCATGGTTCTGATGTCTAATATTTCTAGGATATCGATTTCCATTATTTAGTTTCCTCTAATGGCCATCATCAATTCCATTCCTTTCTCTATCACCTTGTTCGAACAATGGGTTAGCATAGCTGTTATTTAAGATCTTCTCAACATTTTTCTTGTGAGGAGGGTTGTATTTTTTGGCCCTACCTTCAGGATTTCTCTCCTATCCTCAATTATTTCTTTATTCAACCTCTCAATTTCACTCCTAATCCCTGATGGTGTAATAATTTGATCTTTGGTTATTCCTAGCTTATCTAGAATCTCATCAATTTACTTCCTTAGAACCTTGGCAATCATCTTATTTATCGAAGCAAGATTAGTAAACATATGAATAGCCTCATTTATTTGTTTACAATATTCTGCATCATCCTCTTCCTTTTCACCCTCATCTAGATGGAAATTACGTTCATTTGTATCTATATAGAAAGGGTTTATATTATCTTCATCACTAGTGTGATGATTGGATTGTGGATCATCATCTTCATTATGTTGTCTTCTTTCTACAAAATTCTTAAATCTTGCAAATGTCATATCTAAATTTGGTTTATTACTTCTCCTTGGATGTGTATTCAAATCCAATGCAGTATGATCATTTTTGTAAAGACCTTCTACCACACATGTATGTGATAGATACACTTCTAGGGTTATCTCTTGTTCTTTTAACAAAACATTGTATATATCACAATAGAGTCTCGACGTCACTTCTGAGGAAATTATTTTTTACTAATTTTAGGTTCTTTTCTTCTATTAGAGTCTACTTATATCATTCAATTCTTCTTATGATAGACTAATCACTCTGTTGGCGTGACTTAAACATCAATTCGTCCAAAGTACCATGAATTCTGAATACTTCTCAAAATGTCTTTCTAGATAGATTTTCCAATAGAGTCACTTGTTTGTTTTGATTCTAACTCTTTCTTTTCAATGGATTTCTTAACTGATTCCACAATAGAGTCACCAATCTATTGGTATTGAGTGACTCAGATGGGGCAAGAAAAGTGATCAAAATCTCTACAAAATCAAAACTTTAGAAAACTATTAGATGCTTCAAGAGATCAAATAAATTTTTTCTGGTCCATAGTAGTTTGATACCAAAAACTCTTAAGGGTTCTTTACAATCTCTATCCCTAGAAGAGACTCTAATTTTTTGGTATTGAGTGACTCAGATGGGGAAAACTAAAATATCAAATATTCAACAAAATAACACTAGAGATTTTTAGTATCCTTCAACAATATTTTTTGAACAACTCCACAATAGATTTGTCAATATATTGGTGCTCAAATCAATAGATTAGATATCCTATGGACTTTCCAATTCAATTTTGGGAAACCTAAGTGATTTGGTGAACTAAAAAGTTTCAACCAAAGGTAAGGTTGGAACTTCTGCAATTATAGCCCCACAGGACCAAGGTTGTTGGGCCTGTCCCTCAACCTTTATCTATTGGTTGGAGGTTTTTATAGTAAATAGTATGATATGTGAAAACTTAGGTGATCTTTCAAGATGGCAATTGAAACTCTTGAGAATGATAAAATTGCCAATGCCACAATAATATAGTGTTTGAAAACTATAAAAATTCTTAGAGAGATTGTTTAGAAAAATATTGTTAACATGTAATGTTTGTAAATTAAACAAAATGCTTGAAAATCATACATATGATAAATCTATTGTAAATTCTCTAAAAATATCCAATTCCTTATTTTAAAACAATAATTAGACAAGTGCCTTTCTTTACTCATTATTTCTTTAACAATTCAATTAAAAGATCCTACATATAACCTTTGAGACATAAATTTAAAAAAATTATTTTGAAATAAGCCTCACTTCAAAAGCTTTCAATATAAAATATAACTTGAACTCAAATCTACTGTTAGTTTTATCGAGTTTAACTCTTTCTCTGAGAGACTAGGAAAATAGAATGAAATTTGATAGCCAATCTTTCTAACTGATGATCAAACTAAAGATGAAGTTCATATCATAATATTATATGAAACACATATTGAAGAAATCTAAGATATTTATCAAAGGAACTAATCAATTAACTGAAGAGATTGAACCAATTCAGAGAAATGCTAAAAATATACATGATCATTATATTAAGCCAAAACAAGGTTACCAACTGATGATATCACTAGATTGTTATCAGTGTTTAACGTCTTGAGAAAGAAAAATACCAATTGATATTGTTTGTGTATTTTCTATATACCGTATACATTTTATCGATCTTGGTATCCCTTCTTTAAAATAGTGAAGAGATGCAATGTTTATCTTCAAACTGTTACAAAAATGATTTTATAAAATAGTAACACTAAATACCTAATTATGAACTAATCATATATCATCGGACAAAAGGAACACCATTAATAGGAACTATGACAATTAACTCCATCATCTCATTGTATAAATCAACTAGGACCCAACCATTGTTATTTTATTGCACCTCATAGAGAATCTCATGCAACTCTTCTCTATCTTGATCTACTTCTAATTCCAATATGTGACTTTGATAGGAAATAGGACTTGTCTCCATATCGTGGGAAGTATTTAGGAGACTACTTACAATATCAATTTGATCTTCCTCTATCCCATTCAGACTAGGTTTTTGAGAAGGTCTAGGCTCTTCATCCTTAAGGCCAATGATTATGAGAACTCCCATCCTTGAAATCAAGTGACAGTGTCAATTGATTCAAGCCTTTTTCAAAAACTAACATTCATTTGGTTACTTATAAAGCATGTTGAATGTATTCAATTTATGCAATTGGATTCCCAATAGATTTTCCATGAACAATGATTAATTTCATTTTCTTTAATTATTAATATCACCTTTTTTGTTTCAACCCTTGGCATTTTGATTGATGTGACAATAGTTTTTCATTAGGATAAATTCCACCGCAAAAAATGGATTTTGTTGGTAAGTTGACTACAATTTTGTATATGACTAGATTTAGTGTTTTCATTATGGAAACAAAGTCATATAGTGTTTTGCAGTCAGGGCACATTATCAGAAGATTAGAATTTGGTTAAGTTAAGAAGACTTGACAGTTAAGAGACCACCAGTAGATCAGAGCATCAACGCATGTGCGTATGAAAAATTTATGGTATGCACCCTAGAAGATAAGAAGGTAAGAGTGTATTCATGCTAAGTCTAAGAGCGCATGATCAGAAGATACAGTATGGTGAAGATAAAGATAGTTGAAGTAGCATGGACAGTGAATGCTAGAACAGAACAGAGTATGCAACTGATTGTTGGTAATTTGATTAGTGATGATATTATTATTTTGTAAAGGCTATGTGCCTATTGTAATTAAGTTATAGACATGTAATTATGTTTATTTTTAAACATGTTTGACCCAATTCACTTGGAAGCATTGTATGTAATTGATTATAGGCTGACCTAGTTAATTTTTTTGGTAGCGCATACAAATATTAGATGCACCTTTGTAATAAGGTATGGATGTTGAAATAGAGATAAGATAAGAAAAGAAGAAGTGTGCAAAGAGTAGTAAGAATGTATTAGAGCTTTGTAAGAGTTCAAAGCATCATCGCATCAAAGGAACTGATCAGATAAGCATTGTCACAGTACCAGTTCATCTAGCAGATATAATGTGTATATTTGATCAGAAGGTTGAGGCCTTTACCACTTGACCAGTGAGCTTTAGGACAGTGTGTCCCCACCCCTAACAGGGTTATTGTAAAAGAATCCTAACAGGGTTCGACCCGTGACAAGGTCACTATAGTAAAAGAATTGTAAAGAACAACTCCTAACAGGGTTGTAGATCTTCTAACAAGGATCATAAGACACTAGTGCAGTTCTTAGTGGGTGACAATTCACACCAGGTTTTTAACCTATTTGGTTTTCCCTGTAATTATATTGGTGTTATGTGTTGTGTTTATATATCTTGTTTATGTTGATGTTCATTTCAAAACTTAATCATTCAAGTTAAGTTTCAAGAGTAAGAAAAAAGATTAAATACAGTGAACACTGATTCAACCCCCCCCCCCCCTCTCTTAGTGTTCCCATTCCTAATAATTGGTATCAGAGCTCTGGTCCTCAGCAAAGAAGTTTAACCACTTGTGGTGATCATGGATAAGGGAGAAATGAAACATCTAAAAAAGAATCCTGAAGCTGCTCTCGAAGACCTTGATGGATTTGAAAAAGAAATTGAAGAACTAAAAGAAAAAGTCAGTGATTCTCAAGAAGTCATCAAAAGAATAAGAAAAGATTTGAAAGATTGTTCAAATAGTGATTTAGGGAAGATGGTCAAAAAGATAAATGAAGAGAACACATCTTTGAAATATCAGATTGCAAAGCTGGATGAAAAGATAACTAACAATCAAGAAGTTTATGATGAACAGATAAAGGAGAACCTTCAATTGAATGAAGAATTGAGGCAAGAAAACATGGAAATCTTGGAGTTAAGAAACAAAAAAGAAAATTTGTCCAATCTAATATGAAAGAGGAAAGAATCACATTACTAAATTACACACAAGAAAGGATTTGATTGAATCTCAATTATATGCTCAAAAACTTAAAGGAGATACTAGCGACATTGGATTCAATGAAGCACAAAATTAGATTGACAACATGCGAGCAAGAATAAAAGCACCAAAAGACACCACAGATGCCAAGAAGACCAAAAATTAGACTAAAGACAATACGGAACCATCTAAAGATGAGCGCAAGCCAGTAGACCAAACTTTTTATGCATGTAACAAGCATGGACATATAGCAAGGAATTGTAAAGAGGTAATACCTTTCAATGGTTACTGTTATTCATGCAATAAATTTGGTCATAGAGCTATGAATTGTAAAACAAGTCAAAAGAACAAGACTCAGAATAATCAAAGAAATCAGAATCAAAAAAATGCAAGAAGACCTCAGAGTATTACATGTCATATATGTAATTATAATGGTCACTCAGCTAGACAATGTAAAATGGTAACCCATATCAATGCGCTGAGGAATTTAAGGCCTCCAGTTATTTGTCACTCATGTAACAAGGCTGGACACATCTCAAAGTTTTGTAGATCAAGAATGCAAAGTTAGGAAAGCCCTAACAAGCCAGAAGAATCAATATTAGATACCAAAGGAGAAGTCAATTTTGTGAAAGTTGTAGAAGATGCGAGCTTGATTTGGTCAGAGGCAAGGAAGCATAAGGTTGATGAGTATGTATTGGATGCATCCATAGTGGATGCACCCTCTACATCTAGATGAATGACCCTCGGGGTCATAGGGGGAGATAATTTAGTTCTATACCCATGCGTGATCGGTATACTCACCCTCAGAGTATGTGCCTATGCATTTAACATCTTGGAGACAATATGATGCTATGTGCAAGAGCGCACTCCTTGATTGATTGCAGGATGGAAGTTACAAAATCTAAGTAAAATTCTAGTTTACACGGCAATCATTAATTGTAGAATTTTCACTTTAAAGTACATAGAGACTTGTAGATCACTCATTGCATTTGAGTTAGAGTGAATGGAGATCATAGAAGCCCTAGTAGTTGATTGTGAAGTATTGAAGCTCAATTCACTAGCGAAAGAGTGTGTTTGATCGATTGTGAAGCCCTAATCCGTCATGATGATTCAAAAGTTCTTGGAAACCTATTTGAAGCGATAAACAAGTAATTTATGGATACTCCTGTTCTATTTGATGTTGCTGAGAGGAAAAGATATTTTTTCAAGAGGAATCCCTTTAAGTCTACCCTAGATGACTTAGAAGGTGCATTCTACAGAACCCCTATGGGTGTCATGCACATTACAGACATTCATGCATACATTTACTGCAAGAAGGAACTAGTAGGACTTGATAGGTTTAGAGCACACATTGAAACTATGATAAAGCCAGACAAAATCTTCCTAGATGAGTTTGCACATCTAGAAGACCATCCCATTGTTGAGTATGCTATGGCATATGAATTCTATGAATCAAAGTGGATCAAGATCCTATTAAGAAGAATTCATGACAACCTATTTTGGATAGGTGAAGTCCTAGTAAGAATCACAGGAGATCTCATTCATGAGATGATAGGCCTCTCTAAGAAAGGTGTCATTCTTCCAGCAGGCATGGATGTAAGAAGACTAGTAGAAAAAGCATGTAAGTCAAGAAGTGATAGGAACGGAATGACAATTGAGCCTATAGAGGAGAAAGACATCAAATTGATGTCTATGATATTGGGTTATAGGTTACAGAACACCAACAGGGTGATTAGTGTGTCTATGGCCACTACTCTAGCAGCAATCAAAATTGTCAGAGAAAATGGTGAGTTCAATCTATGTGAGATCTTGCATAGACAACTAATTGATAACATTAGAGCCATCAAACATGATAAGACCAAAATATTTAGGTTTGGGTCTTTAATCATCTACATGTACCTCCATATAGTTGGAAAGGTCTCAGATTTGTACTTAGACAAGAGTATGCCTACAATGCCTCAAATATCTCTCAAGACATCTATTGAGAGCACATGAATGATTACATAATGCTAGAATTGAAGACATTTAGGGTCAAAATGTAGATGAGGTATAGGATACCAAAAAGTATTGTAGAGAAACACAAGGACATCATTTGCTTTATGGTAGAAACTAATATAACTTGTATGGAAGCAGTTAAGCCAAGAACAAAGTGGATCCATCTACTTGGGTATGAAGTTAAGGAACAAATCTTGGAAGCCTATGCACAAGTACTTCTATATGCACCTAAAGACCCTAATGAACCTAGATGGGGGACTTATGAAGAAAAGATAAGAGAAGTTGATGTTGTTCTTAACAGTGCAGCAACAAAAAGGAAAGAATCAAAGATTACATTTGAGATACCCAGAATTCAAGGAGTAACTTAGGAAGACCTATACAAAGCAAGGGAAGAAAAGCTAGCATTGGAGATTGAGAGCACATCCATAGTGGAAGTAAAAAATGATGATCGTAAACTGAAGAAAGTCAAGATTGAGAAAACTGAAGATCCAAAGGATAAATAGGGTAAAATAGATGTTATCTCTCCTGCACCCAAATTAACAATTGATCTAACATAACCTCCTAAGTATAAGGCAATGGCCAAGAGGAAGAAGGAAACCAACACAAGTCATCCATCCTCGTCGGCAACCAAAAGTAATAAAAATGCTCAAGCACCTCCAGAGGTAGGTTTCAGACCTAGTCTTCAAGTTTTGAGAACAAGAATTGTTGATGAAGGTAGATTAGATCAGATAGGAAAGTTTTATGAGATTTATAGTGAAATTGACAAATAAGAGATTCATGGCATGATCATAAAACATATGATTAAGTTCAAGAAGACAATCTTGGAACTTAAGACAGTCATCCCAAACAGTGTTTGGAATATCTTGGAATCCCTGAAGAAATAGGCTATTGAAGAAGATCTTAGAATAAGGGAAAAGATTCTAGATGAAATCCTACTATTTTGTTCCTTAGAAGAGAAAACACTATTGTTAGATCTAGTCAAGCCACACCTAAGAACAAAGTTGAGAACACTACACATAATGGATAAGAACTTTGAGTTGACAGCCAAAGAGATTGAGAAAGCTTTTGAGAAATTTTTCCTTAATAGGCATATGTATCCACCTATTGTGCCCACAACACAAGTGCCCTCCAAGGAAGAAAAGTGGGTAGAAACCATAAATGAACCAGTGACAAGTCCCCAAGACTCAGTGCCTACAGTTATAACACATACAGAGGCATTAAAGTTTGTGCCCATGACAGAGACACAAAAAGATGATACAATCTTTATTGATAATGTAGAGATTGCAATGGTGGCCACTGACACTGACTTTGATATGTTAGAAGAAGCCTTTGTGAGCATACAAGAGGTTGAAACTCTATGCGGTGAAAATTCACCCAAGCTACAAGAAGAATTACTAATAGAAGATCTAACGGGTGAAGAAGAAGAGAAGGAGACATAAAAAGAGAAAGAAAAGGAAGAAGAAAAGGAGACATAAAAAGAGGAAGAAAAGGTAGAAGAGGTAAAAGGAAGTGAGCCAACAGATGGAACATCTTTTGAAATCACAATTAGAGAAAAGCAAGAAGTGATAGACAACATTCCTGTCACTCCCTTACCCTCAACATCATTGTTGACAAGGTTGACACCAGACACCTCAAACTTAGACTCTTGGGGAGAAGAAGACCTGATCAAGATCAATGTCTTAGCTATGGAAAAAGCAAAAGAGAAATAGGTAATGAGGAACCCTTTGTTTGTTGAATAAGTCAACATTTTGAACAACCTATTACCTTTAGACAAGAAAGTGTCTAAGGTCCATACATTTGATGGTGTTAGCACCATCCTTACAGCCTTCAAGTCTAATTTCTCTAGCTTGGAAGAATCTACATCTCAAGTTGCAGAAGAGAAATACATGAAAAAGAGATTGAGTGAACTGGTTAGTAACTTTGCACTTGACCTAATTTCATTAAAGCTTGTTCAAGTAGCTTTGAAGGATTTTGTTGCAAAGGGAAGGAAGATCATTGCAGATTGTATGAATCAAGATAAGCTAAATGTTGATCACTACAAGAGAATCCAAGAAGTAGAAGCAATGATTGACAAAGTAAGGAAATAAGTAGGAGACCCCTCCACTGATGTGAACATGTGTAATAATGTATACCAGGGGCAGATAGACAAGATAGAAAAGGTAGAGAAAGAGATGTCTAAGATAAGGGCAAAGCAGACACATCTCAGGAATCCTCTTGCACCCTCTCTAGATATTCTAAATCAAAACATCAAGGAGATTGATGCCACTATGGTGACATATGATCAAGGTCCAAGCATAGACTTCAAAAAGATGGAGAAGCTACAATATTCCTTATGTGCTCATCGATATATTGTTAATGCACTAATTGCATTTTGGAAACACAAGATCCAAAATTTGCAGATAGCATATCTAGATGTCCTAACACCGTAAGTACTTTTAGATACATTTTTGGAGAAACTTCATCATTAATGTCAAAGGGGGAGTATTGTATAGAATATGGATTCTTATATATATGTAAAGAACATGCATAGTAAAGAATACAAGGGAGATATAAGTTAGAGTATGTTAAAGAGTTTTGTATAAGGGTACAGTTTGTAACTTTGCCATATTCCTTTGTTGCCATTAATGACAAAGGGGGAGATTTTTGGTAAGTTGAATACATTGTTTTATATGACTAGATTTAGTGTTTTCATTATGGTAACAAATTCATATACTATTTTGGATTTAGTGCACATTATCAGAAGATCAAAATTTGGTTAAGTATAGAAGACTGGACAGTTAATAGAGCACCAGTAGATAGGAGCATCAACACACATGCATATGAAATAGTTATGGTATGGACCCTAGAAGATAAGTTGGTAAGAGTGTATTCATGCTAAGTCTAAGAGTGCATGATCAAAAGATACAATATGGAAAAGATACAAACAGTTGAAGTAGCACATACAGTGAATGCCAGAACAAAATAGAGTATGTAGCCAATTGTTGGTAATTTGATTAGCGATGATATAATTTTTTTTTAAAGGTTATTCACCTATTGTAATTAAGTTGTAGACATGTAATTATGTTTTTTTGTAAACACACTTGAGCCAATTCACTTGGAAGTGTTGTATGTAATCGGTTATAGGCCAACCTAGTTAATTGTTTTAGTAGCGCATACAAATATTAGATGCACCTTTGTAATAAGGTATGGATGTTTAAATAGAGATAAGATAAGCAGAGCAGAAGTGTGTGAAGAGCTATAAGAATGTATTAGAGCTTTGAAAGAGTTCAAAGCATCAACGCATCAAAGGAACTGATCAGACAAGCAGTGTCATAGTACTAGTTCATCTAGCAGATATAGTGTGTATCTGAGATCAGAAGGTTGTAGCCTTCACCACTTGAGTAGTGAGCTCTAGGACAGTGTGTCCCCACCCCTAACATGGTTATTGTAAAAGACTCCTAATAGGGTCTGACCCTTGACAAGGTCATTGTACTAAAAGCATTGTAAAGAACAACTCCTAACATGGTTGTAGATCTTCTAACAAGGATCATAAGACACTAGTACAGTTCTTAATGGGTGTCAATTCCCATTGGGGTTTTTACCTATTTGGGTTTCCCCGTAACCATATTGGTGTTATGTTTTGTGTTTATATATCTTGTTTATGTTGATGTTAATTTTAGTACTTAAGCATTCAAGTTAAGTTTCAAGAGTAAAGTAAAAAGATTAAATACAGTGAGCACTGATTCACCCCCCGCCCCCTCTCAATGTTCCCATTCCTAATAGATTCCTCAAGCACGTTTGGAAAAATTCATTTTATGTTAATCCAAAAATGAATATATTTTCTCTTTTTCAACGTAGGTAATGTCGATAACTCCATCAACAGTCAGTATATCATTCTCTTCATTCCACTGATCCATCTTGGTTACATCAATCATTGGTCAAACCAAATCTGATATGCACAAATTCATATCATCGATATAAGTAATTTTGATGTCTTTATTGGGTATCATCATAACCCTATCACACTTGTGCTAAATGACATATGTTGCCCCAATATACTTTAATCAGCATAAGCTATTCCTCTAACTTTATCAATAATTGATGCAACACTTTCCACATCATGTCAATCTCATGTAAACCCGATAAAATCTTATCGCAAAGGGTTTCTTTGATTTTGATTAGTCTCGCCCATCGGATATTGATATAACTTATGATTCCACTAGCCGATACCACTTATCACTCTGATAGGATTCCATTGGTATATTAATTTCTGATCATTGGGCCTTGACATAACTTAACATGCATTTTATCGATCTGCTACCCTTTCCTCGATAACTACCCATCATCAAAGCTATCTTGATGACACCATTAGGATAATACATATTATTTGCACTAAATGAAAAAAGACATCTCAAGGTCCAATGGCCCTTGATGTAACTCTTGTCGATAACTGACTTCCACTTCTCATTTCATCGGTATATCCCTAAACACTTGTATGGATTCTTGATGACAACATCAGTAGAACTATGGTCGATGGCTTGCCATTGACATTACATGGTTTATTAGGATGGAATAGATTTGGCTTTGTCGATCCCTGATAAAAATTTTGGTGTAAGTCATGTCGATTGAAGAAATAAAAACTCATAGGGCTTTCCGATACACAATTCTACATCCATGGTTTTAACTTTTGACCATAACTCTCAGAACAATATCCATATATAGAAACTGATGAGTGTAATGAGATCAAGAAGGTGGATCACAGATGACCAAACTAATACAAAGTCTCGTATGCCATTAATTTGATAGTTTCAAGTGATGCAAATGCTCCATATGCACAAAACCTTTTCTCCAACATACACAAACATGTGTAGTAAATATTTATAGAATAAAAATCTCATGGGACAACCAAAATAATCAATTTGGAAAATTGAGTGTCAAAATTACATTAAGAATTCATGACCGTAGTCAAAGAAACTCACGAACATGTGACTGCAAACATCACCACAAATAGAGCATGAGCCACAAAGAAAGGGAAACTTGAATAACTCAAACATTAATGATCCAAATGAGGTGCGATCTAAAAGATAAACATTATAGAGAGTCCTTAACAAGATTCTAAGACTACAACCAAAATATCTCAAAGAAGAAGCATAAAATTATTATTATTTTTTAATTGATGATAGAATAAAATCATTTTCTATAATACTTGGTGTAGATTTAAGTTTATATATAAAGTCAAATGTATAAGGTATCATATAATTAAGATTGGGAAGAATCTCAAAAGGTTTTATTTCAATTGATTGAGTATAATTGGTGATGATGTAAACATTGAAATTTTAATGGGTGTACATGTATGTATGTATGTATGACATGTTCTTTATATGTTACACATTCTTTTATGATATACATATTGATAATCTACATTAAGAATGTCACAATTTCATATAAATTCAACATCCAAGCTAAAATATATTCTATTTTGTTAATCCATGAAGAATAATAAATTAAAAAGAAGATTGTTAAAAATAGAATATAAGCATTACAAGGTTGTGATAGTCATTTTTCGTGTATATTCAACATCAAAACCAGAATAATGTATTTTATGAATTTATATATTAGAAATGTTAAGGTATTCAATTTTAAGAATAATTTTGAAGAACAAGTCAAATTCTTATAAAAATTCAAATTTATTTAAATGTTTGAGGGACAAATTAGATTAATTAAAATTGGGAAGTGACAAATGTTTCCTTAAACTATTATAAATGTAAACATGCAATTATAAAATCTATTTAAAGATGTAATAATAGTGATGAATTCAATTTCATTTCAAGAAGCATAAAATTATTATTATTTTTTAATTGATGATAGGATAAAATCATTTTCTATAATACTTTGTGTAGAGTTAAGTTTATATATAAAGTAAAAAAATAAAATATCATATAATTAAGATTGGGAAGAATCTCAAAAGGTTGTATTTCAATTGATTGAGTATGATAAGTGATGATGTAAACATTAAAATTATAATGGGTGTACACGTATGTACGGACACATTATTTTGTAATATCTATACTAATTTTAGTCACCGAGATGCAATATGTAATGATATTTCTTCCCCAGCCTATTATGTTATTCTAACAGGCGCATTGATAATCTACTCTAATACATCACAATTTCATATAAATTCAACATCCAAACTAAAATATATTGTATTTTGTTAATTAATTTTACTACATCAATATCTCTAATAAAAGTAAAAATAGAGTTAAAATTAATATTAGAAAATACGCAAAAAGAAAGTGAAAAATAAAGCGAGCTTGTATTCTATTAGACGAGATGAACTCATGTTCTTACATCCGCAAAAAAAATTCCAGAGTTTATTTATCTATACCTATATCGTTATTTCTACCATAATCGGTTGTCTACTTATGGAAACCTTGCAGCATATAGAATCTTGCTTCTTATGGATGCAGAAGATTTGCAGCACGCAGGCCAAAACACCCTTTGCAGCGGGGATCTGGATTATACCTTTTGCAGTCTCTGCAACTTCTAAACGTACCATGCCCACCTTCTGTAGTATTAACATGCTCACCTTCTGTAGTAACATGCTCCTCCACCGATGGAGACGCTGTAGCTCTGGGTGGTCTGCAGCAGCGGGGATCTGGATTATACCTTCTGCAGTCTCTACAACTTCTTAACACACGCCCACCTTCCTCACTCGCCTGGGCCTGCATGCTACGCGTAGCGGAGACATGGCTAGTGAATATCGAAATTAGCGAGATGACAAGTATGAGCGTAATCATGAGCACTGACTTCCCCATTGCACACTGCTTCAGATACCCAATCACTTGGCTCAGATATGCAGTGGCAGAAGAAGACGAGGAAGATACAGACGCAGAAGGGAACGGAGGCTATACTTATAGACACAACATTCTGAATACTTCAAATTGTAGTTATAGTTTGAGCGAGAGGCGTTCAAACTCATAGTGCGTGTAAACGATTCCGCATTTGACTGCGTGTTAGAAATGCTGAGTAGAGTGAGTCATCCGCGAGATGGGCGAGAGAGGAGTAATTCAGTTGAAAATTGCTAATGACTCCACCTCTGAAATATCGCTGAGTAGAGTGTTCTTCTTGGACGTCGCATTATCGGTTACGGTACTAAGGAGGCCGCATACTTAGCGAACGGCTATTTCAACTACAAGATTTTAAATGCACATTGCGTGAGATGGATGATGCATCAATCGAGCAGACCAATTTTAGAATATATGATAGTAACTAGAACAATTTACAACATAGGATAGTTCTCCATCATGCGCTTCTATTAGTGCAATAGTTCATAGTTGTTTTAATTATTTCATTTTGCTAACAAAGATAACGAAAGGCCCTCGGTCATTTGAAAAGAGCAATACAAAAGGGTCCTCACTCGTTGAAATGAGCAATATAAAAAGGCCTTATAGATAATCTATCTTTAGTAAATTGAAATTGTCTTTTATCTACCATAAGATCTTTACGTGGTTGCTTTTATTTCTTTTCAATGATTAGAATTACTTCTACAATTTTAGAGCAATAATGTTTGTAATAAAAACTCTTTCAGATCACTATTAACTATGGAAAAGGTTAGGTTGATTTATTCGGAAATTATAATAATTTAAAAAATAGTGAATAAATATTATAAAGCTTTGGTAAAAGTTAATATCTAAAGAACTCAATTAATATTGTTGATATGTGATGTGCAATTCTCAAACTACAAAATCATGTAGAACTCCTACTTTTCTTGGCAACAAAATTTGTTGTTGCAATTGTGATGCTTTGGGTGTTGGCAAATTCGTGGGCAAAGAGTTGTGGAGCACTAGCTCTGTCTCTACCTCCTCTCTCCTATATCATGTGAGGCATGATGAAAAAATCTTTATAGATGCCTTCCAAAATGCAACTAGGGTTGGACTACCCACCTCACATCTTCCTACTCTAAACCACTCCTACTAGCACATGTCTATTGGATCAGTTTCACTAGGGTTAATTCTTTCAGATCCCTCGCTGAGTACAAGACATGAGAAAAAGAGTATGCTGACTTTCCATGCCTATAATTTATACTCTACTCTATTCAAGCTACCTAGGGTTTCAGACATTGGATTGAAGGATGGATCTAAATGACTATCTGGTATAGGAAATATGAGCATTTGTGGTAGTAGATGAGCTTTGGCCGCTTGTCTCATGGTGGTGTTTCATGAAATTCTAGAATGAAGATGGATAATTGTGCGTAGGATGCCCATCCTACACATCTAGATCTCGCCTTTGCATTCCTAGTCAAAGGTGCTTCACCAAGGGTTTAGTAGAATAGTTCAATCAATTATAGCCTATCCCTCTAGATTTATATTGCCTAGTAACACTAGATAAAATAGAATTTGAAAATTTATCCATGTATGTGAATTTTCATCATTGCAGTGTTTGGGTGTGCAAAGGATCAAGATGTTAGCCTCTACAAATGTTGGGTTGGGAAGCAACATATTCTCTTGTTAAAACCCCTATACTTAAGATTATATACCTTCATTAAATATTGTATAGTGAAGCCTATCTCGATCAAGCTACCAAACCTCCCTTTGCACTTATAATTTGAATTCTACATAAAAGGAATTGTAAACACCTTGGGAAATTTTCTTGCAATTGACTCAAAAAAATAGATTTCATTCACACGACCTTTACCCAGAGTTCTTGTTCATCTCAAAATCTCAATAGACCTCCTGCTAATATTACTTTCAAGTTGGATAGTAATTGCTGGTCATAATCACTAGATTATGAAGGTTTCCCTTTCTAATTTAGTATATGCTTTTATACAAGTCATATATCGAATGACTACTCTAAGCCCAAGACTACTAGAATTGTATGGGTTCTTAGTAGAATGGTCTTATTGCATATTGTAATACTATGAATTCCCCTATTGAGCACATGTACATAGTTTGGTAGATCTGGAGCCCATGTCTCCTTTGGGAAATAAGATGTCCACTCCATGAACTATAGAATTAGAGATTTTAAACTGCATGAGGTTTTTCAGCAACCAAACAAAGAGAAAATATGTGGAAAAATGGTATTGTTGGCTAGGTAAAGCATGTTCACAACAAAGCATATTCGCCTCCAAAATATCCAATGAAGTATGAAGGGATATCTTTAGTTCCCCCCCCTCCTCTGAGTTAGGCTTGATGTTTAGAATACCATGGTTCTACATGAAGTAAGGTCCTACAATTTTACATCCTTTGTCTTCTTTTGTCAATATAAAACAGGGTGGTAATGATGATCTAGGAAGGAGGTGAAGAAGATAAATAAATTATACATAGGGGTAATGGAAAATGTCCATCACATGTAGCTCCATTCTCACACTAATAATAATGACAAAATTAGCAAATTGTACTAATTTGATTGATCTCTTGAAATTTTTTGTGCACCCTTGTTCATGGATGGATTGCACTTTATTTTTGCACCCTCTTGTTATGAGAATCCAAAATCATAATTTTCAATCATTTCTAATGGATATAAAAAAAATACTAAATTTTGACAAATGAGTATTCCTCTAATATTCTAACAATAGAACAAGTTATCTCTAGTGATGAAGATAATTGACATAATGTTGAGAAGGGATGGGATTTGTGAGGGGGTTACATATTGCACTTCTAAGGAAAATATGAATTATAACTATTCTTTTGGTAATAAGAAACACCAAAATAATTAAGATATCATTGTAGAAGAGTTCATAAAATAGATCAGAAATAATTATTGCAAATCTTGCAATAGAAAGCTCAACCCCATATCAAAAAATTAATTACCATTTCCAATGTGAAACACATTTCTTATGTCAAGTTACCACTAAACAAGTATGTATAACAATATAAAATTCTAGAAGTCACTAGTGAGACTAAACTAAAGGATTATTTTTTAATGAAGAAGGAATTCTTTCTCTTTTTATTAAAGGGAAAAGGAAGATAATGAATTTTTGTAGTCTAAAATATAATAATTTAAATTTGGGTCTAGAGGAAATGTCAATCTTGCAAGATATAGGATTAAAATCTTATCCTTTTCCAAATTTATTTTTTATTGATAATGATGTAGAATAGACTCATAATAATGGAAAGAAAAGAAAAAATAAAATTTTTGATGTGTGAAGCAAATATAAAAAGGGAAGGCCTACCTTCAAAAAAAACTTTCTTAAGCTAAAATAGCTAGAGAACCTACTGTTATACACTAAGTTTGCACCCTTGTTTCAAGCTCTCGTAGTCTTGATAACCTAGTATAACATGGGAATCATCTCTAGGTTGTGGGACCTATGCTAACTGAGATGAGACCTCCAGATTCTAGGTTGGTTCCTCTTGGATAATCACCTTAATTTGCTTCTAGATATGAAAAGTAAATCTTTGGGAAAAAGGGATAGAAGAAATGCATGAAAGGGAAATGACTGAAAGAAAACCACCTACTAGGTGATACACCGAAATTAGGGTTTGGATCTCAGTATAGAGGATAAAAATAATGAACAACTCAGGTCTAGGAGATCACAACTCACTAAATAGGCTTGCATAAGTATTTCATAGAAGGGTCTGCAATAGAAAGAGGCTATTCAGGGAAAGAAAGGATTTCACAAACAATAGCATTCCTAAGGGATTTAGACATAATTTATGACCTACAAACAAACATTCACCTCTGCAACTCGGCATAGGAATGAGACAAGATTGTTAAGGGGTTGAGGTATACCCACAAAAGCATTCAAATCAAATCACCCACAATAATACAAAAAATTGAAGAAAGAGAGAGGGATCAGGAACCCTAAGATACCACCCAAAATATCATATGCTTTGATTCAATAAGAGATAATTTAGACAAGGAAGCATGGGGACAGAAAAGATGTCACAAAATACCTCTGCAATATCTGAATCATCAATGGGAGATTACATAATGTCGAAAACTAGAGGGCAGAAAACTGCCACAGATAGCCTTCTAAGAAAGAGACTTTCTTCTTTACAAAATGTGAACTCTGAGCTCCCAAAAGCTCCAAAAACAATATATACATATCCTCTTTTTGCACGTAGGCAGGAGTTAAAACCTAACTAGGGTTACAAAGATTTTTATTAGAATAATAACTAACCCTAACTCAAACAAGTTTGATCATAAATGTATCTCTACAACATCATAGCCGATCAGATATTTTGTTTACGTGCCCCATCCCTGTACTAAAATTGCTAGCAGACAAGAAACTTGGATCCATCAACTTTTCTGCAACAAAGCCCACCATGAATGCTAAAAATGGTACCTCACAAGGATGATAATCAACCCATGATGGCTGCCCAAACCTTCTCATCATCCTTCCCAACTGCAAACGTCCTACAGACATAAATTTCTTAGCTACCTCGCCGGCCACAACTTGTTTGAATCAATTGCTGGTAGAAAACCCTCTGCAGAGATATTTGAATTTGAAAATAATCAACTAGCTAGTCATTTTAAAACATGTCCGTTGATGTCCTTTATTTCCTAGCAAATGAATGGCCTAGATCATCCTTGAAATAGCTTGAAAACCCATCTTGAAAAGTCAGAACCACGTCATCAGCAGCGCCCAATGAAAAATGAGCACGTCAGAAAAGACCGACACCTTAAAAGTCAAAAGAACCTGGACCCACATTACATGCCATAATGTCCCAGCGTGGACCAATAAGAAATGTCCACATTGGGTGGACCCATGACAACGTCAGTCCAAACACCCAGAGAATCAAATGACTGTCACATGATCACATGGGATCAGAAGATCCCATGAGATTATGCGCCAGCCGTTGATCTTGGATCAACTGGTGCCTCTGCAGAACCACTGACCATTGAACCCACCGACAACCCTATCATCACCCAGCCGGCCACTGAAAACTAAACATGTCACCACCCAAGGGCCCACCACTGGAGACCTAGCAATAAATCATATCTAACGGCTATCACATGATCACATGGAATCAGAAGATTCCATGTGAACATGCGACCACCGTAGATCTTATTCCACCGGGGGCCTACCTTGCACTTCAGGTCCACTGCAGAGTCATCCTGCATTGACCAATAGGAAACCGGCATGTCACCCTGACCTGGCATCAGACCCACCTGACAGAGGTTGAACACCTAGTGAAATGGATGGTCAGCGCATGATCTCATGACCTCAAAAGACCCCTTCAAAACATGTGCCAGCCGTTGATCTATTCCCCTCTGACATCCCTATAGGTAGTCTAACATAGTCCCACTGACATTAGCCACGTTGCATTCTAAGTGACTAATCAAACGCTGCCAAATGGATCCACATTGCACCATCTTTGACAATGGACCCACTATCATCTTTACCTTCATCAGACGGCTGTCGCTATACTACCAGCTTAAATATCATGCATCTTCCTTCAATGGTATAACAATAGCCACACGATGCACTTGAAACTTAACCCACTGAAGAAGATGGCCCCACCGACAAATGGAAAGCCACCAAGTCAGATGATGTGTCAGTGGACCCACTAAACAAATAGAGCACTACATACCTCAAAGATCTAATGGTTGTCACAAGATCGCAAGCCTCCGACAGATCCCTTGTGAACTTACGATGACCGTTGGATGCTGCAGAACTGGGACCCCCGCAAAGAGGGACCACCAAAAGAATTAGAGATTACGTGACTGAAGAAGAGTTGACCACTTCACTGAATCACTAACCATCAATGACTTAACTGTGAAACACAGGGGTATTACGTGAACAAGGCATTGCTGAATCACTGAATAGACAAGATAACCGCTGGAGAAATAAGAGAATTGGTGACCGAAGGAAATAAAAAGCACACATGCGTATTGGGATTTTTAAGTGGCTGATAAAGTAACAACAAATTATAACATGACCTAGGGCTTCTTAGAGTTTTTTTGGCACAACGGCTACTTTTTATGAATTTTTTACTTGCAGACCAGAGGATAAAACAAATTGCAGAGGCTAGGAGACAAAACCTAAACCCATGAAATTTTCTGAGGTGCATGGTAGGGTAAAATTGTAGACTTTGGAATAGGATTTAGCCAAATTTGTATAAGACAGGAAAATTTGGGTAACACCTACTCTATTGAATACAAATATACTAGAGAACCTTTTATGGCTCAATAAATATTTGAGATGATGATCTTGGAGGTGAATGGATAAGTTTTCCAATTTGACTATATACTCTCATTAATTTCCAACTTAACAATTTTGCATCAATTTTGAGATCCAATGCATCCAATTTATGTCTAAATATGTCAAATTTCATGTTTATTTCCACAAAAATGGTTTATTCACCTATTATCAACCTTCCATGAAGCTCAATTTCCTATGACTAGGGTTCCCAACATGTCTATCGAGATAAAAGTAGCTCAAATTTTGAATATGTAATTTGTCCTTGCAATTAGAAAGAATTAACATTGCCTTATCAGGCTTCAACAAGAATTTATTTCAATAAAAGGTGCAAATTGGATGTAAATACTAATTCTTCTCTCATTTTAAATGTATAATTAATCTAGCTTTAAAATTTTGAAATCTATAGCAATCGAACACATAGCCACATAAAAGGAGAATTGCATTCAAGCACTCAAGTTTTATATAGTAATAATGATCAATTGCATTATGTTTCTCTATGTAACTCTTTTCCCAATATTATCATTTCTAATTTCAAGAGATTTTTATTCTAACATTAAAAAATTAGTAATAATTGTGTACTTAAACAAGTGTCAAATAGTAGACATGTTGTGGGGAGTAGGAACAAATCTCCTTAAAAGAATGTTCTGGGTGATTTGGTATCATTAAAATATTTAAAATTAATAAAAGATAGAATTTCACAAGGAATTATTATTTAGGAGATAAAAAATGGGAAATAGTTAGCAACTTTTGTTTATGAATTTTATATCTTTATTTTATTTTGGGTGATTATAATTAAATATTTGTCATGAAAGTATAGCACAAATATAAAGTTTAGACTAGAAAAGTAGTACAAAAATTAAAAATAATATGTTATATAAATAAAAAGAACTAAAGAAAAAGCCAAACTAACAGTTAAAAGTTTTTTGAAAACTTATTTTATGTTCTACTTGTTTTCTTCTTTGTAAATTTTATAATTTAATGTTTTTTGTTAACTTATTTATGTTCAAGGATATTTATATTATGTTCACAAAATAAACATAAAATGAAAAAAAATGTATTATATCCTCCAATGAAAAGATATCATTGAATCTAATTCATAATCTCTCTTGGGTCTTAGCTAAAACTCTTACAATCTTGAGCTTTCTCTAAGATATATTCCTCAAGTATCACATAAATTGTAACTCATTCAATAAAATCTTAATGAGACCCCCTTCCAGGTTTATTAAGAAGAAATAAAATAAAATGAATAAACTTGTAGAAATAGTTTAAGGGTATAAAAATACATTCCTAATTACATAAATAATTATGCCACAAAAATAATTTATGTTCAAAAAACCCTATCAACATAACAACCCCACACTTCAAAACCTATACAATTTATTATCAAATACTCAACACACTTACAACACAAGTATTTATAGAGACAATTAATAAACAATTAAAGATAGAATAATTATAATAATATCCCTACAACATCAAACTACAAGGTAGAATTTGAAATAGGAGCGGGTGTAGGAAATAGTATGGAGTAGGGATCATGTTCTTTGAGGGTTTCTTTAGGGGTTTATCCCTCTGCTATGATAGGGGCATTCTATTAGCCCATGCTTCTTGATTTATGGGATGGTCAGGATGATGTGGATTCTAAGAAAGATGAAGGGACTATTGACAGGAATCATTTGGTTGAAGTGGATCTTGTAGGATGTTCAAATTGTCATGTGGTGTCCCTAACCAAGGCCTTTTCCAAAAAGGGAGGGGCCCTCTTCATGGAGATAAATAGTGGTCTACTTTATTTGGGGTCAAGTCTTTCTGCTTTCCTCCCTCTTCCTAGATGTTGAATATCTCAAACATAGTTAGCAGTAAGTATTCCATTTATATCCCTAATTCAAGGTTATTGATGAGAATATATCTATTATGGCACACACTCTACTTGGTAAATTCATGGAACCAAAACCAAATACAAAGGTTTGTTGTAATTTGTAGTCAAATTCACTAAGTTAGGCATTCCTAATGATGTTTTATGAAGGTAGTAAATTGCCCCTTGAATTTTCCTAATTCTTTCATCCTACAAACGTCCTTTTCAAAGGTTGTCATCATTTTTTTCTTTCTCTCTTGCAAAAATGGGTTTTTCTTTCCTGACTGCAAGTGCTCAAATTTTGGAAATCTTCTAGTCTTTGTTTGATTTTTCCTGATTGTTTTATTTATTTTTGGTTTTTCATTTACCTAGGTTTATTTCTTTTTGAATTCCACTTGTTTCCAACTATTGTAGGCATGATTAAGATCTATATTCTAAGATATATAATAAGGATTTAAGCTTCCTTTAGGTGGGCTTTTAAAGCTCAATTATATGTCCTTGTTCTTTCTTTAAAATCCTATGATATGGTTCATCAAAAGTGTAAGGCCTCTTAAGTCATGAAATATAGGATTTTTGTGAGTTATTGCATAATGTCTTGGGTGGCATTCACGTGCAATAAGGTAATTAACGTCCACCATTATATTTTTGAAAGGAAATATGTAAACTTAATTGAAATTTTAAATATGTAAGTGATATTTTTATGCTTGATTGCATGACTTCTCTAAAAGAACAAAATACTTGTAGAGATAAATATAAAGCCCACATATTCTCTTAAGACATTCTTCAATTTGATTGTAAGTGTTTTAAGGGAAAATATAATGCAGTGGGCTTTTAAATCCCAACTACTTATAGTGATTACAACTTGAAACATGTTTAATTCTCCTTTTAATACAATCTCAAAATCCTGTGTATGCATTTTAAAAGGGAAATAATTATTTTAAATAAATTTTGGAGTATGTAGTCGGGCTTAAAAAGCCTAATTATGTTATTCTTTCTTGTTTTAAAACTTTTAAAATGTGTCGTGGTCAAAAAAGTGCATTGGTATGTAAAGTGTTATTAATTTTTGAATAAACAAGAGGCATTTTTTACTTGCAGTCATGATTAAAAACCATGTCTTAAGCATTTTCAATAATTTTCAAAGGAAAAAATGCATTTCTAGCTCTTGCAATGGCATTATAAAATCTCATCTAGGGCATTTTTTGATGATTTTGAATGACTCCAATGTATTTGCAGCTTGTATCATGATTCTCAAAGCTCATCCATGTTGTTTCAATTCATTTCTATCACTTGCAATGTCATTTTAAAAGTTTGTCTAGGGCATTTGAAGCATAGTTTTGCAAGTGTAAATACTTCCAGTACTTCTAACATCATTTCAAATTTTTTTCATAGGGAAAACTCAAAGCATTTTTCATCTTATATTGGTGCACATGAACCACATTTTCCTCCTTCGACACCATTTTTCACTTCTATTATAAGTCAGCATGTAATTACAAGTTTAAACCATGTTTTAGAGTTTGAACTAGTCTTGGAGGTTGTTATTCTCTAGCATTTTGGTTCTCATTTATGGCCATTTTCAAGGAGTTATCATGGATTGAGAATGCATTTATTTTTTAGGGGATTTGTTCAATTATATTTGTGTATATAGCCATCATTTGTAGATCTTTTCCTAATTTTTGGAGCAAATATTTTGGGGTTTCTTTCTAGATTTGTTCAAGTTGTTTTTGTTTTATTGTTGATTCAAAAGAGGATTCTTGGATTAGAAAGTATGAAGAGTTTTTTTTTCAAAAGAATACGAGCTCTTCCCCAAATTGAAATGCAATATTTTCCCAAATAAAAAAGAACTTCAAGCATGCATATTTTCCCACTTGAAAATGGAATTAAAAACCCCATTTGTGAGTGTATTTTGTTAAGAAAATTCAAGTTTTTCCCATTACTTATGAGTGGGATTTAAAAACCTTATTGAAAGTTCTTTATAATGCATAAATGAAGACTTTCTCTTACCTTCAAGTGGACTTTAAAACCCCACTTGAAAGTATCTTCCAAGAAAAAAATTTAGTCTCCTTCCAACCAGCAAGTAGGCTTTAAAAACCCATTTGTAGGTAGAAAACCTTCCCAAAATGACTTGTAATTGCATTTAAAAACCCCAATTATAATTAGGAGATACCCCCTCTTGTATATGTATATACTTGCATCTCGTTTCCATACCAAATGCTTGCATTTTATTCACTTGCAATGCCTAAGAAAACCCCCATATTTCTGTTGGCATTAAGCAGAATTTCCACTAGTGACAACACTTATTTGCATTCTGGGTGCAAACCGAGCAGACAAGTGCAAACCGAGCAGACAGTGCAAATCGAGCAGACAGTGCAAACTGAGCAGACAGTGCAAACCGAGTAGACAGTGCAAACTGAGCAGACAGTGCAAACCGAGTAGACAGTGCAAACCGAGCAGACAATGCAAACCGAGCAGACAGTGCAAACCGAGCAGATAGTGCAAACTGAGCAAATAGTGCAAACCGAGCAAACAGTGCAAACTGAGCAAGATAGTACTAACCGAGCAAGTTAGTACAAACTGAGTAGGACAGTGTAAACTGAGTAACATCATGTCTACCGAGTCACCAGTATTTACCGAGTTCAAAACCTACCGAGTGATTAGTATGAACCGTGCCTTCACTTCTACCGAGTGCATGACGATGCCGAGTAATGCAGTGGACGCCGAGTATCAGAAAGTCACCAAGTTAGTTTGCAGGAACCGTGTAACCATACTTGGGCCGACTTAGTAGCACTTATGTTTATTTGTCAAGCCAACTTTGTAATTGTAATTGTAATTAATTGTTTAAGACTTGTATATAAACAATGTTGTAAAAATGTCAAGATGGATGTAATAAGCATGTATGTGAAAAAGAAAGAAAGGCAGAGATAAGCGAATTACAAAGGGCTTCAGCAGTATAAGGAACAGCAAAGACAAATTCATCACATAAGGTGATCAGTACATCAGCGAATCTCAATCAGCAATCCAGTTGTAAAGCAAGAGATCTACTATTTCATCCTAACAGGTGAATCAGTACTAAAATCCTTTAACCGAGTAGACTTAACAGTCTTTCGTAAAATCTCTTTACCGAGTGCATACTTCATTGTATGTTTGTAAATCCTTTAACAGGGTGGATTTAGCAATCCTTATTGCTCCTAACAGGGCAGATCATCAGAAGTGATCAAATTGTAAGCCTTAACCGGCCAACTTTATTCTGCAGTATTAAAGCTTTGTGGGTTTCATCCCCACCCCAGTTTTACTTTCTTTTTGGAAGTTTTCTGGGTAACCAAATCTATGTGTCATTATTGTGAATGCTTTTAAGTTTCATGCTTTCTATATGCAAAGGTTAAAGTAAATTACATGTTAATACATCTGTAATTGAAAGAAATTTTGGAGTTACTGATTCACCCCTCCCCTCTCAGTAACTCGGTTAATTCCTGAATATTTCCAACAATTGGTATCAGAGCGGCATTGGTTCTCAAGACAAAGCTTAACTAGCTTGAGCAAAGATCCAGGACAATGGAGGTATTCAAATTGAACAAGGTGATTGAAAATGAAAAGCTAGATCTGGAAATGGCCATAGCTAAACTTAAAGAAGCAAAAGAACATCTTTCCCAATCCCTAAGAAGAAGGAAGGAACTTGCAAATCAGATGAATGATCAGAATTACATTGAAGAAAAGATTGAAGATCTTTTTCCCTCAAATAGCTCAGATGAAGCAAACAATGTTGTCAAAGAACTCCTAGAAAAGAATGGGTCTCTACAGGAAGAAGTGAGAAAATTAAAAAGAGAACAAGAGCTACACTCTACAAGATTTTGTGAGATTTTGGAACAAAGAAACAAGTTGAAAGATGAATTAGATGGAAGGAACATTGAAGTCCAAAATAAAACCCTTCAGCTAGAAAACCTAATTGATCAGATCTCTCATACAAATGAGGAAATTCTAAATCTAAGATCAGAAATAGAAAGCACAAGAGAAGAACTAAGATCTGAAAAGGAAATCAATCTAAGATTGGTGGATGACCTAAACGCTGAAAAACAAATCAATGAAGGAATGCTGAAAAGTCAAGAAGACTTGAATCAGCTGTATGAGCGAAATCTGCATAGGCAGAAAGGAAAAGTAGGACTTGGATACAAAGGAGAAGGTGAATCTTCTAAGCAAGGTACTCAAAGAAATCAAAAACCTACTTGTAATCATTGTGGTAAAATAGGACATACTTCAAATAAATGTTGGAACAATGAAAAAGAAGAATTCAATGGAAAATGCTACCACTGCAATCAACCTGGTCACAAAGCAAATGAATGCAGGGAAAAACCTAGATTCAGAGGTAATTGTCACAAGTGCAACAAACAAGGTCACAAAGCATCCGAGTGCAGATCCAAAATATTCAATCCAGCAGAACAAATTATGAAAGCAATGTTTGGATGGGACTACAACACCTGGTGTAGATGTCATTACTGTGGAGAATATGGACACATTGGCATGAATTGCATAAAACATCATCTAAGGAAAAGAGATACTACCGTAAGATGCTTCAAATGCACTAAACTCGGTCACATAGCCAGAAACTGCATGAATGCTAGTGAAGTTGAAGATGGAAAGAAGAATGAAGCAACTAAGGTCAGGAAACAGGTGAGACAAAAATGGATTCCTAAATCTACCGAGCAAACCAGTCCAAGTAATGGAATGGGTGGCTCTACCGACTCAAACTAAATTTCCAAGAAAGCACTGGAACTGTATTCTCATAAACCAATCTCAAGCAGTTCCAGAACCGAATTAAAAGAAAGATCTAAATCAGCATACAAGATGCAGTAAGATCACAGGAAGGTCGGTACCAGTCTTTACCGAGCAAGGTCAGTATCAATCTTTACCGAGCGAGGTCAGAGCAATATGAATTCTTGAGTTCACCGAGTTGCGAAGTCTTTATCGAGCAATTAATTCTTAGTGGGTGACAGTCTGTCGAATTCATACCCTAATTTGTACTGAGCATTAATGACATAATTGTAAACAAAAGGCAAGTAATCAAACTCATTCTTCACCACGAACCTTTAGCACTTTGAGAGCAGAAAATTTCAAGAGCAACCCAGCGATTCAATACTTTTGCGAAAGGAATTTTCTGTGAGCTACCATGGCATCATCCAGCACTTCAGCAAAGAAAGGATCAGATATGTTAGTCCAAGGGGAATGGAAAGCACCAGATTTCAAGATCGTGCCCGCAATTGCAGCAGCCCTAGATCCAAACGGAGCTCAATCTCAGATTCCTCCTAAGGTACTACTTATTAACGATATCCGCAATCATTTCAACTGTTCAATTCATGAAATGGGGAACCTAGAACTAGATATTGTGTGTGAGGAACTGTGTGTGGATGGTATTCTCAAACCCGAGCACAAACATCTGGAAGATAAAGGTTTAGTTCACATTGCACATCTACCTCGAAACTTTCAGGAGAAATGGGTTAGATACATTCTCAGCCGTGTACATAATGGCAAGATTTGGCTTGAGCAACCCATAGAGATCACAAAGAAGATGATCATCAAATCACCAGTCTTCCCATGTTGAACAAAGCAAAAACTACCAAAACCCTAGGTCGGATGGAACTAGAGAAGAAAACCCTAGCCGAGTGGGACGGTAAAGGCATGAAAGTTAGCAGCATTACCGATGCTGAACTGAAGTTTGGTACACACATAATTGCCCATAAGATTTACAGTTCAAGTCGACAGAATAGTGTCTCCTATGAAGCTATTGACCTAGCATACAAAGTGGTCAAGAACAACTTATCATTTGACCTAGCAGACTTATTGTTAAAGCAGTTTAACAAAAGCATGGAAAGCATTCAAACTTCCGAAAACAATCCATGTAAGTTTGGATCCTTATTGGTCTGTTTATTCTTCTATGCTTAGAAATTCTTCCCTTCTAAAGGAAAAGTTGTATGGAGAAAAGATGTGCCAGTCCTTTATGAAATAAATGAATACATCTCAGAAATGGGTGAAAATTTTGAAAGCATCATGGATAATTATTTTGAGTCTTTCAAAGAGAAAATGAATGACAGATTCTGGATTCCATAGAAGTTGGTGGAAGATTACAAGGATGACATTTGTTTTATGGTGGATTGTGACAATGTATATATTCAAGCAGCTAAACCGAGGATTGTATATGTAAAACCTCTTCCTTATGAGGTAAATATTGATGAAACTAAGAATATCATTGAAGCTCTTCTTAATCAGCCTGTTAATCCCAAAGCTCCATATTTTGGAACATATGATGAAGCTAAGGTGAGAATTGAACTAAGCATAAAGCTTCCACAGGCGGTAAACAAAGGAAAGAAGAGGATAGCCAAAATGCAAATGCTAACCGAGGACAAAGGAGAAAAAGATGAAGAAGAAGAGGAAAAGGATGAGAAAATAGAGGAACCAGAACCTGCAAAGAAGAAAGGAAAGGTATTCATCACTAAGGCACCTAAGCCTCCCACTGTTGTATTTACAAGGAGAAATGCAAGAGGTAAGGCAGATAAAGATAAGGCAGATAAAGATATAGTATTCAAAAGGCCTCCTCTAAACTTTCAAGAAAGGATCAAACTCTTTAGAGACGGATCAGGATCTGGAGTAAGTAACATAAAATATTTTAAATATGAAACCAGATCGGAAACAAAACAGAAGGAAATAGAAGATGCTGTTATTGAAAAGATGGGACAGTGGAAATACTCTCCTGATGACATAGCCCCACAGGTTCCAGCTGTCTTATTAAATCCAATAAAAATGAGATGGAGCAATGCCAAGCAAACTGTAATAGACATATTTGATCAAACCCTGAGACATTTAATGTCGAGCTTGAAAAATGATGAAGTAAAGAAGGCATTAAAAGAAAATGAAAATAAGATGACACTAAGGTTCAATACTTGTTTGATTCTGATCAACAATATTGAATCAGTTGTGAAGGCTGCAAATGCCACATGGAAAAACATATACCATCCTCACCAACCGAGTATTGAAATAGTCATAATAAAAGATATTGAAGATGACAGTGATGAACAAGAAGAAGCCACTGAGGTAGATGATACTATGAGAATAGCGGCAGAATTCATTGCATCACTTCCTACCTCTCCAGTAAAAGTCTCTACATCTAGCCCAGAGACACCTTCAAGCATGGTTGTGACAACTTCAACATTTGTCCAATCATCTATAGCAACAACAGAAGCAACTACCATTTCTACCGAGTTGCAGTCTCCCACATCATCAAGTTTTCCAGCAGTAATTTTTCCAGTTTTTGAATCTACAAGTGTAAATATTTTAAGTTCTCCAGTAGAAAGTATACCAGTCTCTATAGCCAGCCCTACTATATCTACTGTCACTACTACTAAGGCATTAAGCACAGATAAGCCTAAGGCTCTACCGAGTATAAAATTTTTGGGTAAAAATATAGTAGAGGATATAGACTTAGATGAAGAAATAGAAATTCCAACATTAGATTTTGCAAATCTATCAGCGGACCAAATGCAAAATATAGGTGAAATCCTTCAAAGGAAAGCAAAGCAAAAGAAGCTTAAAGAGGAGAGAGACAAGGAATATCAAATCATCAAGGATGCTAAGGACATTTTGTCTGATGCATTAGGTATTAAAATAGATTCCTCCCAACATGTTTTGCTACAATTAGCTGAAGTAGTAAATAAATACAATGAGGATTCATCTAGGACAGAAAAGTTAGTTGAAAGAGCTGAGAAGAGATTCAACAATAAAGTGCTTGAGCACATTGCTCAGCACATAGCTATTAACCAAGTAGAATTGTCTTCAGTTTTGTCAAACATTGAATCTACCTATTCGAATGCTACCTCTCTTTTGGCCAGATTGTGCAATATTGCTGAGTTCACAAAGGATGTTAAGGATAAAATGAATAAAATGGATGAGGAAATGAAGATTAGCATACAGAAGCTGCAACTTGAACCAAGTTCAAGCTCTGCTCATCACATGAAAGTCTCATACCTATCAAATATGCAGTCAGATCTACTGAAAGAAGACACAAGGATCCGGTCCACACTGCTAGACATCCAACACATGATCCTTCCCATCATGAATACAATGTATAAGCACATTGAACATTCCAAAACATTGATTCATGACAATCAGTTCTCTATAGTAGATCACATGATTGAACTCTTTGCAGAAGTCCAAATTGCAATCCAAACATGCAAGGTTCTGCAAGAAAGTTGGGACAGAACCCTGGCACTAATAATGAAGGTACATTCTGATTTTCTATCAAATTTTGGATTATCTCTGTAAATCACTTGTATATTATCCTTTGGCATTATCGCCAAAAAGGGGGAGATATGTATAGAGGGAGATATATGTATATGTATAGAGGGAGATATATGTATAGAAGGAGATTTGTATAGAAAAAGTTAGCACATTGAAAGGGGGAGACAATGTATAAAGACCTATAACAAAGACAAATTTTGAAAAATCAAAATAAAACTCAGCATGATTCATGTATATAAGTTTTGGCCAATAAGTGTTTTTGTCACTAATGCCAAAGGGGGAGATTGTTGGCATTAAGCAGAATTGCCACTAGTGACAACACTTATTTGCATTCTGGGTGCAAACTGAGCAGACAAGTGCAAACCGAGCAGACAGTGCAAACCGAGCAGATAGTGCAAACCGAGTAGACAGTGCAAACCGAGCAGACAGTGCAAACCGAGCAGACAGTGCAAACCGAGCAAACAGTGCAAACTGAGCAAGACAGTGCTAACCGAGCAAGTTAGTACAAACCGAGCAGGACAGTGTAAATCGAGTAACATCATGTCTACCGAGTCACCAGTATTTACCGAGTTCAAAACCTACCGAGTGATCAGTATGAACCGTGCCTTCACTTCTACCGAGTGCATGACGATGCTGAGTAATGCAGTGGACGCTGAGTATCAGAAAGTCAACAAGTTAGTTTGCAGGAACCATGTAACCATACTTGGGCCGACTTAGTAGCACTTATGTTTATTTGTCAAGCCGATTTTGTAATTGTAATTTTAATTAATTGTTTAAGACTTGTATATAAACAATGTTGTAAAAATGTCAAGATGGATGTAATAAGCATGTATGTGAAAAAGAAAGAAAGGCAGAGATAAGCGAATTACAAAGGGCTTCAGCAGTATAAGGAACAGCAAAGACAAATTCATCACAGAAGGTGATCAGTACATCAGTGAATCTCAATCAGCAATCCAATTGCAAAGCAAGAGATCTACTATTTCATCCTAACAGGTGAATTAGTACTAAAATCCTTTAACCGAGTAGACTTAACAGTCTTTTGTAAAATCTCTTTACCGAGTGCATACTTCATTGTATGTGTGTAAATCCTTTAACAGGGTGGATTTAGCAATCCTTATTGCTCCTAACAGGGAAGATCATCAGAAGTGATCAAATTGTAAGCCTTAACCGACCAACTTTATTCTGCAGTATTAAAGCTTTGTGGGTTTCATCCCCACCCCAGTTTTACTTTCTTTTTGGAAGGTTTCTGGGTAACCAAATCTATGTGTCATTATTGTGAATGCTTTTAAGTTTCATGCTTTCTGTATGCAAAGGTTAAAGTAAATTACATGTTAATACATCTGTAATTAAAAGAAATTTTGGAGTTACTGATTCACCCCTCCCCTCTCAGTAACTCGGTTAATTCCTGAATATTTCCAACAATTTCACCTTTCCTTCAATTTTAAAAGACATGATTACTTTCATTTTCCCTCAAGGTTTGATTGTCCAATGTGCATAGCTCCAGATTTATAAAGTTCTATCTTGGAAGAATGGCTCGCGACTTCTCATGTTTACACATATGATCAATCAGCAAATCATGGCATTGGTCTTATTTTGCAAATAGATTCCCAGACTAAAGAGCGACACAAAGTAAGAATAATCATATCATGGATATCCATACAAGGAAAGGAATGAGAAATGGAATGATTGCATGAACATAATTTTTTCAAGACATAGATGGAAAGATAAAAATGTTCTTTTCTAATAACCACCATTATGATACATAGAACAATCAAGGATGGAGATTTATGTTCCAGTTTGAGATTCTTCCATGAAACCTACGCACATCAATCATGCAGAATCCTATAGCAGCATGAAGACCAAAAAATAATGATGTAATAGAAATCGTGTCTTTCTAGACACTCAGTTTACTTTCATCATGCATTTTGTAATTTTTATATTGATAAATTACATGTAACTAGGAAATAAGTTGTAATTTTAAGTGACCTTTTCACTTGCAAAGTCATTGCATGTAATCAAATTACAAGTCAAGTATAGTAGGACTTGTAATTTAAATAAGTCAAATTTATTTAGGGAATTAGTCAAAGTTTTTTAGGTTTTTCCCACCTTTCTCTCTCATCCCCTCACCTATATAAGAGGGTGCCTCATTGTAATTATCATCTTATGGAAAGGCAAGAAAACTCTACCAGTTGGTATATGCACTCTAAGACTTTGAGATTAGATGTAAATTAAATTGCTTTTAATAAAGAGGAAACTTTCTTTCAAAATTTGTTCTGATTCGAGGTGTTATGTGATGAAATTTTATAGATATTGATTGTGAGTTTGGTATTTTTTTCAAGAGGGATTTGAACTCAATCTTACAGACTTTGAGTTGCATATTGTGTTCAGAGTTATAATTTGGTTTCATATTTGGTCTTTTAGACTTTGATATACTTATCATGTCTAAGATTAACATAGGACACTCAAGCAAGGGAACCACTTGAAGACTTTTTGCTGCTTCATTTTCTTTGTTTGTGCATACAAGGTGAAATACGTGTTGGAGACTTTGAGTTGCGCATGTGTTTCATTCTTTTTCTCAAAATTTCATAAGGAGCCATAGAAATAATTTGACCTTTCATGAGTTTCTTGATTACATAAATTTATTTTAGGATAAAGGTTATTCTTACACCTACTCTTATGTTTATCAAAACTATTGCTCCAATAGATACTTTATAAGTGAATTAGACTATTACCTTAATATTGTATTGTAATGGTAACATCTATTTTGAACTAAGGTAATAGATGAATTTCCCACTTTGATTTATCTTAGTATAAATAGTAGTTGATAATTTTATTGATTCTAGTAGCAATAAGAGGGGTGAGCCTTCCCTAAGAAGTAGAAGATACAGTGTCTAACAAGTTGTGGCTAGAACCACAGTTTGCATTTGATCCTAAAAGAATATCATTTTCAAAACATCAATAGTTTTATAAGTTGTAGTCATGGTAACTTACAAATCACCCAATAGTTTTTGGTGACTCTATGGGGACATGATATGCATTTGAAATCCTCATTCTTTCATTTGAAGTATACTTGTGTCCTATTTATTATAATTTTATTTCTTGTAGTTTTTCAATATTTCATCAAGAATGTGTAAATGGCTTCCCAAGGTCCTTGGGGAAATGCTTTTGGTCTATTTAATCTAGTTCTACATGCTCTTCCTAATGGCTCGTGGGAGAATTTTCCAAATTTCTTTGGTGATGGAGAAAAATGTCCTAATGAACATTTTTTTTGTACATTGCATGTGGAGCTCATGGTGTTGAACATGAGGACATGTCTATAAGGTTGTTCATGGAAACTCTTAAAGTCATGGTTTCTTACTATTTTTACCATTTACCTCCATGGCTGATCACAAAATATGCTACTCTTATAGCCAAGTTTGAAGAAAGGTTCAAGCCTCCTATATATGCTCATACTCTGTTGGCCCAACTTCCCTAGTTGAAGAAAGAATATCATATAACTATGTGCAATTTTTTTTCTTATTTCAACAAGTTGACATGAATAATTCCATTTGTTTCTCAGCCTACAACTACAAATTTGAAGTGTTTCTTTGTCAACACTCACATTCATGAAGTTAGTTTTCTATTTAGAAGAGAAGCCCTCACTACTCTTGCAATTGCACAAACTTTAAAAATTGGAATCAAATATTATCTCCTTCTTTTTAGGTAGATAAGAATAGAAGCAAGTGGGTTTTAAGAAAAAATAAATTTCTTTAGATTTATTTTCTTGCATCACAAGAATGGATCCTAAGGTGTAGAGGTTAGAAAATGAGTTTTTGTCCCTAAAAAAAGTTTAGCTCAAGGCATGTTTATCATTCCTCATGAGGATGTACAAAGAAGGCCTATCTCAAATGTTTCTCATATTCTTTCTAGTGGTAATCAACACAAGTTAGCTTTATCATCAAAGAATCTTTCTATTGAGGTACCATCAGTGAAGGTAAAAAAAACATCTTGAATTTGGAGCCAGTGATCTTGCTATTCTCTTCTAGGAAAAACAAGTAGACATAGCTGGTGACTCTTATTTCTGGTTTTTGCATTCTCAAAAATCCATTGATGAAAAGAAAGAATTTGAAAATCATTATGTTGATGTTCAAGTGAATAAAGATAATCACGTCATTAGATCTGAGAGAATGGACATTGAAGAAATTCATAATCAAGCTAAACATGATGCATTTGCATCTCAAGGTCATGAACTTGAATACACTTTGCATGAATATCCTATCTCAAAGCTTGAAAAGGAATTTTTCATAAACAATAAAGACTTTCCCAAGTTTGGAGTTTGTGAACAACATGCTAAGATATGCAGTACAGTCACATATCTTTATCTCAATCACATGATAAAATTATTCACACTCAACCTGAGGTTGCCATGGTTGATGAAACAGTTGTTCAATTTGTAGCAATTAGTAAGAATTTAGTCTTTGTTTGATCAAGTGGATTCATCCCATAAGACATATTTCTTTATTGGAGGTCAACATAAAAATAGATATTCCACTTGTACATAAGCATGAAGATACAATTGAGGAAGAGGCTAAACATGCAATTTAGTTGAGCATGAATAGTCAAAATTCATGGACCTACTTTGGGGAAGAAGTACATATGATTAATCTCAAGAAGGTGAATTTTTTCATGTATTCCTAGAGGTATTGCAGCAAGCATGGGAATCATTTCTCTAATTATTTGTGTTTCATGTTTACAAAGTTGTGTTTGAACATAAAAGATACTGCAAGCTACTCAAAGAAGGAAGAGATTTTGTTGAACCAGTGAATGCATTCACTTGAAAAGTTTCATTGAGCTAGCTGGTTAAAATTAGCCATGTTTTCTCTTTTAAATTAGTCCACTTCTGCATAGTTTCTATTTTGTATAGTAGTAGTTTTTCTTTGCATCAATCTTATCATCCTTTTTGTCATTTTTTTTCTTTAATGCTTGACTATGTAGCCCAATGGATACTAAGACACTTAGAGATCTAGATTATAAATTCCTCATTGTTTCTAAGAACAAATGAGCTAAGCTCCCTAGTTAGAGCCATCTATTGTCCCCAATTTTGTATTCACAAAATTGAATAACCCTACACAATTTTCAATGAATTTGTAGTTAAATTATCTAATTTTGGAATTCCTAATGGTCCTATCATCATTCTCCTTTCCTAACTTGTTTCTAATGATTGAACACCCATTCAACATGATAAATACTATGAGGAGTATTCACAATAAGGTGACCCAAAAGCCTACTCCTTCCTAAGCCCAAAGGCAGTCCACTTTGTCCCCCTTTTACCCTATGGGGGTTCCCCTATCACAACCATGAGGTGGGGTGCTTAGAAGGTGACCTAATATTTGTTCTCCCAATCATGAATACTACACTTTCCTTACCATGATTAGTTACAACCATGTTAGAAAATAAAAATAAAATTTTATACATATATTTTATATTAAATCATAACACTAATAACATACCTATTATTAGTAATTTAGCTGATATAAAATGAACATTAAAATCTCTAATATATATAAATGCACACTTTTTATCACATTGAACTTGAATTTCTCTCTACAACTAGGGTAAGAATATTGAACAGGTTGTTGTACATCCCGCGCATGTGGCTTGGGTGAGCCATTATGGCCTCCACATCTCTTGGGGAAATTAGTGACATTAATTTTCCCTACTTGAAAGAAGGTGGCAACAAATGCCCCTGATAAAACCCTTCATAATGTAATTATTGATCCTAAGGGAACTGAAGTTGGTTTAGCACCAGTTGGAGAGAGCAGACAAACCAGAACAGGAGAGAACGAAGGACCCAAGAGAGACCTAAGTCATTGAAGAAAGTTGTCAAGGATGAGAGGACACTACCAGATGGGGTACTTTTCTTCTCATCCATAGCCCAAGCCACAAATTCAAAAGCAAGAGTTGGAGGTAAGATTCTGGTGACCCCCAGGCTTGTTATCAAACCCAATCCCCAAATGCATTCTACAATAGAACTTGAGAAGAATAGACTTAGAGAAACTACTATTTTCTTCATTGTTGTTGATGTTTCTAAAATCCCTTCTAGAGAGTTCCTTAATGATTGGTTTCAATGGGTGTGGTGTCAAAAATTAGGTTTTCAATTTTCTTACTGTAGGATGATTCAAAAAGGTTTATTTCTATTATTTTTTTGTGACCCGAAGTCTTAGAAGGCTATTGTTGACAGGCAATTCTGGAAAGTAGGCCCTTTCAAATTCAGAGCCATCCCCTTGTCCTTGGAGGCCTTTCACAATGAATTTATTTTTCTCTCCATCCCTAGATGGTTAGTGGTATGAAATCTCCCATCTTTTTTTCTTAATTTGATTCTGCAAGAACTTGAACCGATTGGAAAAGTTCTGAGAATATATTAGTAAAATATTTTAATTCCCCACATAATATTTGGGTCCTAATCTCCCTCAAACCTCACATCGAATTCCTAGAGTCCCTCCACTTTGACCTTGGTGGATCTCCCATTATTTACCCATCACCTTTGTGAGAGGGATTAATAATGCTTATATCCTTGTAGGAAAGAAGGGCATAAGAAGTAAGATTGTTCCATCCTGAGTAAATGCATCCCACCCTCTGGTGCTCCTAGCATGGCAGCTAAGCCTTCCTCTGATACCACCAAGCATAGCTCTAGTGAGGAACCTCGAGCAACCCCTCAATCCAATACCCCACCTTTGCTCAACCTAGACATTGTTGGAATAGATATCAATCTAAATCAGAATAATCCTCCCAATAACTGGATGCAAGACTCTATCACTCACATTGATACCTTGGACAAACTTAAATGTCATTTTGATCACCACCCTTTACCCCCACCTTCCAACTCTAAGATTCCTGAAGCTTTTTGAGAAATTTCATTAGCCAAAGACCTAGATTTTGGGTTGAAAGGCAATAGCAAGACCCCGATACCTAAACATGGGACTAAGAATGCTCAGCAAATCTCTCTGGAAAGGATTCAATTAAAGGCCAATATGGTTATATCCATACCTAAACCTAAATGTAAGATCTACTCTATTCTCCCTCCAAGTAGAGACACCACATCTGCTCTACCTCCTACCCTTGTGATACTTGTGGAGAAGGCTGGTAGACCTAGAAGCTTCTCTCTCCCTCCTAGGTATCCTAATTCAGCTACTCTCCTTGACCTCAATAAAGTGTTTAGGATGGGTAGTGTGCCCCCACCTCCTAACCAAATTGATAAGCTTAATGGCTTCTCAGTGGTGGTGATATGTGGCAAAGATATTTCTCCATCTTAAAAAGGAGATTGACATTCTTATGTTGCAAGAGGTTAAGGCTATAGGTTTTTCATTTGATATAGCACATAAATGCATTTGGAAGGATGTTGAAGCTTACTCCACTAAACACCAGAAGGGTAAGGGGGGGACTTCTATCTTAATTGGTCCAAGATGGAGGAAAGCAGTTAGAAGATGGGGATTCTCCCCCTATAACAGAATAGTTTGGGTCATTTTTTAGGAAGGTGGTAATACATTTGGGATTTGATTTTTTTATGCCCCCAATGAGCACAAGGCTAGAATTGACCTTTGGAGATGGATATCTGACTTGGAAAACATTCCTTGGATTATTACTGGAGACTTCAATGTGATAGAGAGGGCCCAAGACAACTCAAGAGGGTTGAGGTTTGATTGGAAGGGTAATGAGTTTGTTTTCTAGAATAGGATGATCTCAAAGTTAAATCTATTTGACCCCCTAGCAGGAAAGAAAATTGAATCTAAAGGCATTTGGTTCACCAGGTCCAAGTTCCAAAGAGGTGAGAAGAGGCTCTATTCGAGGCTTGACAAGTTATATATCAACAAACAACTCTTCAGCTCCCCCCCCCCCCTCTAGTGGACAATTGTGTCAAAGTCCACCCCTTTACCTTCTCTGATCACCATTCAATTCTCTCTACTTTTCACCTCATTAATGAACAGTCACGCTCTACTACTAGAAAGGAAAGTTTTTCCTTGAACTCTTCCATCCTTAAGGATCCTAATGTGCAGGCTTCCATTAAGATCATAGCTTGGTTTATGAATCAGAAGCTGACAAGTGGAATTAGACAACCAACTCTTGGCAGACCATGCTTAAAGTGGTGGGTAAGAAAAGAGCTAAGGATAGTAGGAGGATAGAATTCAAACTAGTTGAGGAGCTCTAAGAGGCAGAGCTGCAAGTCCAAAAATCCCCCTAGGATTCCCAACTCTTAGACAAGGTAATGCTCTGTAGGAACTCCCTAAGGAACCTCCAAGTTATAAAAACTAGAGGTGCTAAAGTTCAAGCTAGAGCCAACTGGCTTAATCTGGGGGATAGAGGCTCTAAGTACTTTTTCCAAATCCTCAAGAAGGAGGAAAGAGATAGAACTACTTGTATTAGTGATCAAGGAATAACTATCACATCTTAGGAGGATATTGTTAGTGCCTTCTCAAGATTCTATAAGGGTCTATTCACCTCAAAAGACAGTAGCTCCATGGAAACTACCAGGAAGTATATAAAAGGTATTGTCCCAAGGAAGCTTAGTAAGGAAGATGTATATATAATAGGAAGGGACCTCTCTATCAAATAAATTAGAGACTCCATCTTAAGTATGGCCAATGAAAAAGCCCCTGGCCCAGATGGGCTTACAGTTGAGTTTTTTAGAGCCATATAGATTGGATCTGCCATAGCCTACTCAAGACCTTCAGAGAGGCCATAGATTTTGGTACTCTAGGTCCTACAATCAATACAGGCCTTATAAAATTGATTTCCAGAGATGGTGACATGATTCTAATTAAGAATTGGAGGCCAATTACCCTACTCAATGTAGGATACAAGATTCTGGCCAAAGCTCATTCTCTTAGAATTGTCAATATTCTCCTTAAAGTGATTAATAACACATAGATAGGATTTTCTAAAGGGAGATACATCCTAGAAAACCTCATTGATTATGAAAAATCCTATGAAAGAATTGAGTGGAAGTTTATCCTATGTATGCTAGAAAGCCTTGGGTTTCCAATTTCCTTCTACAAGATGGTATCCACACCACTTCTTAGTGCTAAGGTGGTAGTAGAAGTCAATGGTGTTAGATCAAAATTCTTTGAGCTATCCAGATGGACATCAGACAAGGTTGCCCCATTGCCCCCTCTCTTTTTGTTATAGTTGTTGATTCCCTTCATTACCTTCTGAGGGATGACACCTTATCCCCCAAAATTAAAGGTATTTCCCTTCCCAATGATCTTGATGTTTCAAACATTTAGTTTGCAGATGACACGCCAATCCTCATAAGTCTTGAGGAACAATATAGACTGAATTATGGCCAAATTGGATTTATTTTTCCAAGCTTCAGGAAGCAAGATTTCTATTTATAAGTCTATAATGCTAGGCTAGGAGAATCAACCCCCAATATGGTGGAATAGATTTGGTTTTGTGTGGGGAGGCCCTAAGCACATTGTCAGGTATTTGGGTGTACCATTTACTGTGGATCCAAATAGTAATGACATGTGGAACTGGGTCAAAGATAGGATCCACACTAAATTGAACAAATGGGACAGTAACCTCCTTTCCTTTCCAGGTAGATTGTAGGTTTTCCAGAAGATTCTCTCCTTCTACCCTATCTACTACTCCTCGGCCTAACTCTTTAACCATAATTAATTTTCTCAAATTCAGAAGATTATCAGAGACTTTCTCTAGTTTGATGGCAGTGGTAATAAGAAAACACATGTTGTTTCATGGGATTGGTTCTCTAAAGATAAGATTTGGGGAGGATTAGGACTCAAAGATCTTAAAACTCAAGACTTTACCCTAGCTTTGAAGTGGATTGCTAGAGCTGTTGTAGGAGATGAGCCTTAGAAGATCTTGATAAGGAACAATTTGAGCCGAGCTCACCCTGCTAAATAGAAATATTGGAGTGGACTTAGTTTCACAAATCTGTTGGGGTCAAATTGCAAGGTGAGAATGTATGGCTCAAATATTTTCAAGGCAGTCTGGAAAGGTTGGAGAGTTTCTAGGAATTTTCTTTGCAACACTAGCTTGATAGAAGGTTCTGCGGTGATCTATGGTAGCAAGTCAGTTTGGTGGAACCTTACTCACAATAGCAAGCCTCTGGCAATACTACAAGGTTGTTCTGCTAGGAAATGGGCTAACAAACATATCAAATGCTTTTAGGATATTCTTATCAATGGTGAGCTCATCCCATGGGAAAAGTTAGCTTCAGATTTTATCTTACCAAAAACCCAAAGAAGAACCTATGTTATTCTTGCCTTTGCCCTTAACTCTTTGGGGAAAGTGATAGCCTGCTACTCTCATAACACCTGTTCCTTCCAACTTACTTGGATAGTTAGTTCCCCCCTCCATATGGTCAAAAGAAAATATCTCTACCAAATGATCACCTTCAGCCTTGATATCCTCTCCCATGCTAACTCTAAATGGAACCTTGATGCCCCCCTCCCTGACTGGAACAGATACTTTTCTTCTCTTTGGTCAAGACCTATGGAACCTAAGATTACTTGCTTCCTATAGAGACTGCTGCTACATAAATTACCTTCCAAGAGACTTGGGAAAGAACCCAATCCCTATACTGTTTGTAGTCATCATGAGTTTGTCTTACATGTGTTCTTTGAGTGCATGTTTTCTTCTAAAATCTGGAACATATTTGGTCTTACTTTTAATAAACACTTCCAAGCTTTGAACATCATTTCCGGATACATTAACAACAACAAGTTTTGCAATTCTTTTTGGACTATTCTTTCTTTAGTTATATTATGGACTATTTGTCCAAGGGTGGGAATAATGATGTATTGGTAGGGAAGGCCTAGAATCTTATTGAGTCTCTTAGGAGACTCATCTATATCGATGTTTCTATGCAGGTCACAACTATGATTAAACTGAAAGAAAGCAAGTTCCTTCAAATTCTGAGGGAAGGTAGGGACACTATTGAGAAGAAGGACATAGCACATGGGTACATTGCCAAGAAAGAGGGAGCAATGTTCAGCAACTACCTCAATGAGTTCCTACAGCAGGTGAAAGAAGGTAACCCAGGAATAAAATCTGATTCAGTAGCAGGGTCCATGAGGGAACCAGTGTTTGGGAGTCACGAGATTATTGGCTATATTACTGTCTCTCTCGACTCCAACGAATCTTATGCGGACCATGATGATCCCCCAGAATGATCATAGATAGTTACTGCAGTATAGTCATAAGATGTACCTAATGTAATCAAACTGTAATTTTGAGTCTCTTTTTGACCTGGCTGCATATAACAATCCAGCCTAATTGTAATATTTCGTAAACTCTATTGTTAGAACTTTTCTACTTTTGATATGCAATAGAAAAAAAAAATATATAAATGTATATATAATCACTCATTATAATTTTAAGTCTCTATAACGCACAAAGTCCCAATAATAATCACTGAAATACTTTCTACCTAATATTGATATCAAATATTACTCATACCCAGATATGAAAAGTCTAAGACTATTCTTTATATTTCCTTTTAATATTCTTCATGTTCTGCCAATGATGTCCTCTTAATGCATTTGATCTTCCATAAATATATATGATTGTAGGTCTCCCTTTGTAGAGACACGTCTCTTCATTACTTTGCCGCACTTTCCATGACAACCTCTAGTTAATCTTTCCATTTTAATTTTACCAATTAATCTTCATACTTAACGTTGTGTTTTGACAACAGATTGTAACTGTCGCTTTACTAGCGTATCCCTAGATGATTATCATTAAACTTATTATCTCACAATGATTCTGCTTACTAATTGATACTTGTCGTCAACTAATTACTTCCTTGATCACTATATCAGATCAAATGCTTACTCTATTTCATTTAATTTATTGATATATCTTTATTTCTGCTTCCCTTCCAATCTACATATTCTGTACTCTTTTAATTCCGTATATATCATATTCATGTATGCTTCTGCATGCGGTATTCCGCTCTTTATCGTACTGATTTATCCTTTTATTGCTTCTTAAAATATGCTCCAACTTCTTTTTGATACAAATCTGCAATACACTTCATATTTTCTCTTCTTTGTCTGCTCTAATTCCCATGATGTTTTTTCCCTTCCCAGGTTTGATTCATTAACCTCCACGTTATACCATTTCAATTGTCCAAAATAGGCATCTCTATGAGAATGGACAAGTTTATGAAAAGAGGTGACTATTCAAAGATAAATGCTCCTCTCAAAGGGTTGGCCTTAGAAATAAGTAATTAACAAGTAATAAGTAATTAAATCTAACATGTTCTTTCAAAGATGTGCCTATGTAACACTAATAACAGGTTATCCGGCAACGAAAATTCAAATGAATATCTCTCTCATAGTTGGCCATTTTGATTATAATATTTATTCTCCAACAGCAGGTTGACTAGAATTTACCAGCATTTATATAATAAATGTTGTTCATAAAACCCAGTACTGTCATTGTAAATAATTCCATGTTCTTCATTTATTCCATAGCTTGCGGTTATTTATAGGTTCGAAACTTGCTGATAAGTATTCTATTTAATCCTGGTCGACCCTTTCCTGGATTATTTAAAATGTCTACAAAAAAGAAGTGATATCTTTTGGATTTGTAGGGGCATGACAATGTCAAGGCACTAACAAACAAGAAAACAAAGAAAATGGCAAGGGCATTTGTTACTAGGTATGTTTTATCTTTATTTTGAAATATTGTTTGAATCCAATTATTTGTAGTTTTTTTTCAGTGTTAGTGATTGTTTTTGAATATAAATAAGCAGTTGTTTGTGGATTCTAGCAAGGGAAAATGAGGATTGGATATTTTCAAGGCTCTAGTTTTTGAAAGGTACGCTCTTTTTTTATTTAGTTTTATTTCTTCTAGAACCTTTGGAAGTTTTCTTGTGGGGTTCATTCTAGAATAAGTGGGTCGATATAATCATTTTCTTTGAAAGGAATATAATATCTATATATTTTTGGGATATGATATGTTTTTCTTGTTTATATTGCCAATATGCCTTTGATTCCTAAAATTGTAATGCAAAATTAAATTAGTTTCTTGAAAATGCTCACTTGTTTGTGGTGGACTGTGAGATCATAGAAACTTTCATAGGGTTGTCTAATTTTGCAAATACCAAATTACGGACAATAGATGGTTTTGATTGGGGAATGTAACTTGTTTGTTCTTAGAAACAACGAGGAATATAGAATCCAGATCTCTAAGCGCCTCAGTATCCATTGGGATACAAGTCAAGCATCAAAGACACAAAACGATAAAAAGGATGACACAACCGATGCAAAGAAAACCTAGTTAAAATAAAACACAAACTGTGCAAATGCACTTACTGAAAAAATAACCTAATCTTTAAATAAAACTAGCCAAAAATTGAAACCTTTTAAATGAAGCCATTGACGGGCTCGACCAAATAGTTGGCTTTCTTCACTAGCATAGAGTACCTTGCATTTTCATAAGAAAATTTTTATAGATGAACTATGAGCAATGATACCAAATTTTGATGTAACACTCCTTGAAAAAGATGAACAAATTAACCTTCCTCTTCAAATGAAACAAATGTACTACTACCCCAAGATGAGTCCATGGATCCAATCTTTTGTTGCTAAACTAAACATGCTTCTTTGGTTTCTTTAAAATTATTTGCATGTTCAAGTATGTAAGTAGAACTACTGACTTCTCATTGGCCTCTAACCAAGAATGATATCTTATGGGACATCCCCTTGATTGAACAAAGACTGGATTCTAATCGCCAGTTGTAACTTGCTTGACTAGTTCATTGACCACTAGCACCTTAGGTTGATTAGGAAAACCTTTTTCCTTTTCTTGGAAGAGAATTGCAAGAACGCTAGCTTCAAATTTAGGATGCTTTGTTGTTGCCTTCATTTATGGTGCCTCACTAGGAAGCTTATTTGGTAATGAAACTAACTTTTTTTTATTCCCACCAGCAAGACTATGAGAAATGTTTGAGAGAGGCCTCCTTTGTACATCCTTACTTGGAGTGAAGAACATACCTTGAGCTATCTACTTTTTGAGGGAAAGCACCTCATTATCCAACATCTGCACTGCAGGATTCATCCTTGTGATGGAAGAAAATGAATCCGAAGAAAAAGAACTTCCTTAAAAATCACTTGTTTCAATTCTTATCTACCTAGCAAGAATAAGATCATCTTCGATTCCAATCACCAAAGTCTATGCAACTGCAAGAGTATCCAAGACTTCTCTTATTAACAAAAAAATGATCTTAGGAACTTAAGCATTTATAAAGAAACACTTAAAATTTGTAGTTGTAGGCTAAGCAACAACCATAATTTTTCATATCAACTTATTGAAATGAGAAACAAAATCATGCATAGGAATGTGAGATACCTTCTTCAACTAAGCGAGCTAAGCCAATAGGGAATGAACATCTTCATGAGGCTTGAACCTTTCTTCAAACTTAGCTATGAGAGTAGCCTAGTTTATGATAGTCTGTGGTGCAAGATGGTAAAACTAGTCAGCAGAAACACCTTGGAGAGTTTCCATGAACAACCTTTGAGATATGTCCTCATGATCAACACCCTAAATATCGCATGAAATGTAAGAAGTAGCAATATGTTTATCATGATGGTTTTTTCCATAACCAAAGAACTTACAAAAATTCTTCTATGAGCCATCAGGAAGAGCATGTAGAGGTAGAGTGAAAATCAATGAACCAAAAGAATTTCCCCAAGGACTTTGGACAATTATTTACATGTCCTTGGTAAAAGCTTGAAAAAATACAAGAAATTAAAATAAAAAGAATAATTACAATGAATAGGACACGAGTATTCAACCGAAAGTGTGAGGCTTTTAAATGCATATCGTGTCCCCAACAGAGTTGCCAAAAAATGTTGGCTGAAAATTTTGTAAGCTAGAGTGACCAAAATTTACAAAACTATGGAGGTTTTGCAATCGATAGTTTTTAGGATCAATTGCAAAATAGTGGTTTTAGCCACATCATGTGAGACATGGTCTCTCCTACTTATTAGGGGAGGCTTCCCCCTCTTATCGATACTAGAATAAACAAAATTCTTAACTACTATTTACACTAAGTTAAATCATACCGGGACATTTATCCTATTCTCTTATTTCAGAATAAATGTTACTATTACAATAGAATTTTAAAGAAATGTTGCAATTCACTTACAAAGTATCTATTGGAATAACAATTCTAATAAACAAAAGATTAGACGTAAGAATAATCTTTAGCGCACCAGCATTTTATGTAAATAAGAAACTCATGAAAGCTCAAAGTCTTTTCATGGCTCCTTTTGAGATTTTGAGAGCAAGAATGAAACACATGTGCAGATCAAAGTATCCAACACTTATTTCACCTAGCATGCACAAACTAAGAGAAATGAAGCAATACAAAGTCTCCAAGTTGTTCTCTTTCTTGAGTGTCCTATGTTAATCTCAGATTTGATAAGAAGTCCAAAGTCTCTAAGATCAAACCTGAAACCAAATTATAATACTAAACGCAATATGCAGCTCAAATTCTACAAGATTGTGTTCAAATCCCTCTTAAACAAAAACATAAAATTCACTTTCAACTCAAGAAAATGTCATCACATCACAGTTTGGATTGGTAAAAAGTCTCAAAACAACTTGCCTCTTTTATTGAAAGAAATTTTATTTACATCTAAGCTCAAAGTCTTAGAGGGTATACAAATTGGTAGAGTTTTCTTGAATTTCCAAAAGATGAAAATTACAATGAGCATCCTCCTTTGTTTATAGGTGAGGGGTTGAGAGAAAAAGGTGGGAGAAACCCAACAAACTTTGACCTATTCCCTAACTAACTTTGACTTATTCAAAATGCAATTCTTAATGTACTTGACCTACAATTTGATTACATGTAATGACTTTATAGGTAAAAAGGTCACTTGCAATTATAACTTGTTTCCCAATTACGTGTAATTTGTTAATAACAAAATTTAAAAATACATGATGAAGATAAACTAAGTGTCTAAAAAGACATGACTCTTATTACATCATCCTTTATCAGTCTTCATGCTACTACATGATGCTCCATGATTGATGTGTTCAAGTTTGGTGGAAACATATTGGAACATGAACTTGCATTTTGGATCATTCTACATCACAAAATCCTTTATTGTAAAAGCATCATTTCAATGTTTCTTTCCATCTCTATCTTCAAAGCATTATATGTTTTCAATCATTCCATCACTCATCCCTGTTTTTGTATGACTTCATCATGTTTTCATTCTTTCCTCGTTTCACTCTTTAGTCTTGGAATTTATTTGCAAAATAAGACCAATGTCATAATCTATTGATTGGGTAGATCATACGGGTAAGTAGAAGAAGTTTTGAATCTTTATTTCAAGGTAAAACTTTGCAAATATGGAGCTATGCATGTTTGACAATCAAACCTTGAGGGAAAATGGAAGGAATCAACTTTTAAAATGGAGGAAATGATGATTTTTGGGTTTTTTTTAATGAGCTCTACAGGGGGATAAAACAAAATCATTTGGTGTCAAAGTGAGGTGCAATTGCATGTACATATAAGGAAATGCCTTTCTTACTTGTAATCAGGGTTTTTAGATCCAATTGCAAGTGCACTTGAGAAGGTTTATTGCTTGGAATTAGGTTTTTAAAGCCCACTTACAGTTAACATAAACTCATCATTTATACATTCAAAAATACTTACAATCAGGTTTTTAAAGCTCACTTACAAGTAAGGGGAAAAACTCAGATCTTTTTGACAAAATAAACTTACAAACATGGTTTCTAATTCCATTTGCAAGTGGGGAAAATATACATTCTTGAAGTTCTTTCTTTGGGGGAAGATATTTTATTTCAACTTACATCATTTTGGGGAAGAACATGTATTTTTATTGAAATAATACATTCAAAATTTCAATGCCAATAGAACTTTCTTGAATTAGCAACAATGTACAAAGATTGCACAAAAACACGATAGTAAGGAAGCTAAAATAAAAACAACTTGCAAAAACTTAGAAGGAAACCCCAAATTCACTGCTCCAAAACTTGGTAAAAGATCTAAAAATCATGGCTATATAGAAAACCAAAACTTGACCAAATATCCTCAACAATCATTGCATTTTCAGTCCTCCATAATTATTTGACAAATTTCCATGAATGCAAATTGAAATGCTTGAGAATAGAAACCTACAAGACTGATTCAAACACCAAAAATAGGGTTTAAATATGCTATTACAATCTGACTTACAATGCTTTCAAAAAACAACACTCCAATAGAGAAAACGTAGGTTGTATAAGTGAATACAAGTCTAGGTGATCTTGTCATTTAACAATTGCTTGCATCTGTCCTAGACAGGCTTTAGAAATAACATTGCAAGCCAAAATGCATTAGAATATTTAAAAATATATTGAACAAGCTTATGACAGTCTTTGTATTCCACTTTGCAAGTAAAAATGATCTTATCATTAAAGATAAGTTATGCAGACAAGATTTCTAAAGCCCACTTGTAGGGAGCTTAATTCATTATTGTCTCTTAGAATGTAGCTCTGAATTAGACCAATGATAGCTTGAAATGAGTGGAATTCAAAACGCAATAGACCTAGGATGAAAACAAAACAAAAAAAAAATTAATAAATTAATAAAAATCAATTAAGGACTTGAAAATTACAAAAAATTGATTACCTGCAATTAGGAAAGGAAAAATTGATTATGCAAGTGGTGCAGGAGCACCTAGGATTTGGGCTAAGTCCTAGCTTATTTTGGGTTGTACTGATCCTAGCCAGGTCAGCAGTTGCTAAGGATTCCTTATGATTCCTAAGTGATGTAGGAGGTTTGCTAGATGTCTTAGTTTCCTTAGGGATGACTAGAGGTTGTGAAGTGGTAAGGTGTACCTAGAAGCTACTCTTAATCCTAGATTGTAGGGTAGAGCTAAAAGTTCCAAAAAGACCTCACTTTTTTTCTAAGGAAATTTTTTTCAGTCAAAAGACAGATTGGAGAGGCTAGTAGATCTCCCTAGATGGTTAGGAGTGTGTTAGTCAAGAAAGGAAGCAAAATTGAAAAGTTGTAAATTTGTTGTCATGACAACTTTTGTCTTAATGTGACCAAAGCTACACTTGGGATTGTCTTAAAGCCATAATCACCCTCACACATGGGAAGAAAATTAATTACCCCAAAAAATATTGAATCCTGAGGTTAGGATTTTTTAGTTTCAAGTTTTATTACTATGGTTTGTGTGGACAGTGTCTCAGTCCTGTCATAGTTTGTATTGTATTTTGTGAGGAAGATTTGTAATGGATTAAAGAAATAATCTTGTGATCATTTTTAGTTTTTTATTAGTGTGTGTTTACATTCTACAAAATTATGGACTCTGTAAATAAGTTTTTATTTTCCATTTTAAATCTTTTGTTTCAAGCCAGTTTACTGGTTTTCATGTAGTATATTGTGCAATCATGGCTTCTCCATAAAATACCACAGTGAAAATCATCACATCTTGTTGGGACATGAAAGTGAAGCCAATGTACAATTTCCATAGCCAAGGAGGGGTTATAGAAAGGATATCTTCCATTTTTAAGACCTTTCCCTAGGCGAGCTAGAGTTATGTTCGGCTAGGAACAAGGATGATAAAAGTGGTATGACTTACAAGGGTGACTAGAAAAGTTGGGTATGAGACTTGGGACATCTACATTGTGTCCAAAAAAATATTTAGTGAATAATTCAGAGTCAGGCCAATCCATTTGGCTACTCATTTATTTCTAGGATTAGGGAGAGCTAGGAAGACCCCAAAACCCTCCTAAAACACTCACTAGTTGGTTAGGGTATTGTATGGAAGTGTGGTAACCTAAGACCCACAAATTTCTTGGGCATAACTAAGGGAAGAAGGAATCCATAAATATTTAGGGGGATCCTTTGGAGTAAATGAGAAAAAAGGTCTGAAAATATGGATTAGGAGGCCTAATAGGGGAAAAAAACTACAAGGCGTAAATGAACAAATTTGGAGATCAGTAAGGAAGCTTAACAAAGAACTTGATGAAATGAGCCAAGAACTCACTTTAAACATAATTTTTATCACCTCCAATCCCCTTCAAGTACCTACACTTGTTTTGGAGGTTAAAGCTATTTGAGGAGTATGAGAAGAGGAGGGAATTTTAACATTGGTAGGTACCCTAGGGAGATGGGAGTCTGATGCTCTAAGGAAGGACATAGTGAAGGTCCTTAGGAAACAAGGAAGAACCTTGTTGTTTCCATGATTAGAAGAGTAGGGAGTTGGAGGGGTTGAGATTCTAAATTGGTTCTTACTCAAGGAAGTAACCCTGGGTTACCCTATCATATTGGTATCAAAGCCTAAAAAGACTTAGGCTAGGTGAGAGTGGATGTTGTATTCTATTGAATCAGTGGGTGAAAACAAGATGGTGACTAATGTGGAATTAGCCAAGAAATTAGATGAACAAGAGAAGGAAAAAAAACTCTTGAGAGATCAAATGGAAGAAATGGCCAAGGATCTTATAGAAATGAAAGTCAAGATAGAGGAAATTAGTGAGAGGGTTAGGGAAGTAAATGACAAAGGAAAAGAAGAGGATGAGGATGAGGAAATCCTAGAACCTAACCTTGAGAATAGAGAGGAACCTTTCTTGAGAGCACTAAGGTCCATGAGTGGCAAGTCCTTGGAGGGAATTCCTTTATTAAGTGGCAAGATGGAGATAGAATTATTAATTAAATGGATAGAAGGCATGGAGAATCACTTTAAATGTGAAAACATTAGTGAAGATCGGAAGGTTATGTTGGACTACAACTGATTTGGAATCTGATTGAAGGATCTATGATAAAATGATCACTGAGAAGTTGCTGATTAGATATGGAATATGATTAAATCAGTATTATGTTGTCATTGATGTCAACTAGTTTGACAACACTTATCTTGTAAGTTACTATACTAAGACATCTGAAGAAAGGTGAAAAGAGATGAAGAATAGAGAAATCTACATGAGGAAAGATGTACTTGATAGATGAGGATAAGGAACACATTGAGTAACTTGTTGGTAGGTCTATGACTTGATGGTATTGACTTTGTTATGTTGCATTCATCTATAATGAAGTATAGAGCTGAAAGACACAAAGTAGTGCTGTCGGTAAATGAAGCACTTCTAGTATACACCGAAGGAGTGTAGTGTATACCGACTGCAGTATTAACCGAGCAGTGTTCACCGATGCATTCTTTGTTAACCGAGGAGGAAAAAATGAATTAAATGATCAGTTTAGCTAATACGATTGATGAGCTAGCAAGAGTATAACATCAAGGTAACAGATAATGTTTGTTACAAAGATCAATGGCTGACAAAATTCAAGGAAGATCTAACAAAGTAGATTGAAACATGTTATTGACACAAGTACCAAGAAATTTTTAAGTGGCAAAATCTATGAATGAGGTTAAGCAGAAAAATCTGATGGTGGAGAGGAAAACAATTTACTCATCTATATAAGAGAACAGAATTTAGTTAAAAAGATGCTAGAAGAAGAAGAAGAAGCTACAGGAATTTTGCATGAACAAGCTTTCATGCATTCTGATCATATTGGTTAGTAAGAACCAAGCTACAAAATAGTTACCAACCTATAGAGAGCTATTTACCGACGGACAGTAAGTTGATACAGTATTGAATCTAAAGTGAATTATTAATCAGAAGGATTTTATGGACTGAATATTGATCTGTAATCTACAATTGAAGTTGTATTAAGGAAGGTCATTTTACTGTTACATATTTAACCATTGTATACAGTTTAAATCTCTTAACCGAGTGGACTCTAAAAGTCTTATGATGTATCATTCATAGAATGGACATTGTTATCCTGTCAACCCCATAGTGAATGCCAGTTGGATGATAACTTCTAGTCTAAAATCCTCTAACAAGGTCACACCTGACAGTGTGTTTGTAACCTTTAACAGGGTCGGGTCTTAACTGACCTCACTTCAGAAGAGTGAACAATTTTTGGGTTGCCGGTCCTAGGTGGTTTTTCCCTTTACAAGGTTTCCACGTTAAATCTCTTGTGTTATGTGTTGATTGTGATATTTGTTTGTTATCATACTTTGCATATTTCATGTTAGATTTGATCGGTAAACTATTATAGTATTAGACAGGTAATCGGTAAATGCAGAGATAGTGATAATTATTATTGATTATCGACGAGAAGAAAGTAGAGAAATTGTTTTGAATTATACATTTTGTTTTGGGACACTGGATAACTAATTCACCCCCTCTCAGTTATTCTAACAGGTTAAGGTGGCCAAATCAAGAATGAGGGGACTAGCTCTCACTTGGTGGAAATTTGTGCAGAACAAAAGAGAGAAAGAAGGTAAGCTTCCCATAGCCACTTGGAGGGGAATAATTTCTAAAGTGAAGGAAAATTACCTCCCTGAGGATTATGAGGTGCAACTCCATAAGAGGAGGAAATATTTGAGACAAAAGGACCTATAGGTCATTACTTACACCAAAGAATTTCAAAAGCTATGTTTGAGGTTACATGTGATGGAAGAAGAGAGCCTAAAAGTGGAAAGATGCCTAATTGGATTGAAGTGGAGTATTCAAGAGGAACTAAGTCTCTTAATTCCAAGAATAGTCCACCAATGCTACCAACTTCCTCTCAATGTAGAAAAGAAGCTTAAGAAGAAACATGATACAGGCAGCCGAGGTAGAGGTAGAGGGAGAGACAATAGGGGTCATAGAGGAATTTTTTTAGGAGGGAGCTTAGAACAAAGACCTCAAGATGAGTCTAAACTCATAGAGTACCAAGGTGAGTCAAGCAGTAATAAAGGTGGCTATAATAGAGGTTGAAATTAAAGAAACAATTCAAGGGGAAGATCAAGTAGATGAGGAAGAAGTTCATATTTATCATCAATGAAGTGTTACAACTATCAACAGTTGGGGTACCCAACATATAGGTTTCTAGAGAAGGGCTCCACATCTCAAGGTGGTGAGAGAAGGGTGAATTATGTTCATGAGGAAACCTCAAGAAATAAGATAGCAGAGGTAGAATTGGATTCCAAAGAGGGAGACAATCTCATGATAAGGAGGACCCTTATCAAAAATCTAATCATAGAAGAACCAAGCCAAAGGAGAGCCCTATTTAGGGTCAAATTCAAGATATTAGGAAAATTTTGCAAGGTGATAGTGGATTCAGGTTCTAGAGATAAGATAGTTTCAATGGAGGAAGTTAACAAGTTGAGTTTGCCAAATATACCACACATAAATCCTTATAAGGTCACTTAGATAAATAAGGGCCAACATGTATTAGTGAATGAGTAGGCTTGGGTGGACTTCACCATAGGGAGATATAAGGATAGGGTGTTATGTGATGTCCTACTCTTGGATGCATGCCATCTTCTACTAGGAAGGCCATGGCCATTTGACAGATAGGCCATTCATGATGGACACGAGAATGCTTATTCTTTTAAGAAGGGAGGATTCACATACAAGATTCAATCACTCCTAGAAGAAGGTGAAGCTAGGGAAATAGGGCCAAATGTACTTCTAGTTGGGGAAAAAGAATTTGTGAACACTCTGGAGGAAGGAGAAGGAGTGGGTTTTTCTTTGGTCTTGAAACCTAAGGAAGATAAGAGGGAAAAATAGATGGACCTATAAAAAGAGGTTCAAGAACTCCTATTACAAGGAGATTTTTAGTGAGGGACAACCTACCACCTTACCCCATAAAAGATCTATTAGCCATCAGATTGATCTCATTCATGGTGCCTCACTACCAAATAAGGTGTTGGTAATTTGGCTGAGTTAGATATCTAGATGTTGTCATTATGGCAACATATGATATATATGAAGACCGCATATGATAGAGAGCAGTTGTGATAGAGCACAAAACAAATTGTCTAAGTGTAAGCAACATTTTCCCAGTCTAACCAAAGATAGTTTTGATTAGTGATGTCAATAGAAGTAAGTTCAGTGCTTGCACACTTGAACATGGATACTATGATGTATATTGAAGACTCACCTCAGAGTGCAAGTCTATACGACATGTACAGAAGAAGTTATTGCAGTATTACAAAAACAGAGTTGAAGTCGATAGGATAAAGAAAGAAGACGGAATTAGTAAATAGTTAAGGGATTATTTTGTTTATCAAAATAATAACTTAATCATATAAAGGGATGACATCCTAGTTGTTAACCCTTGGGATAAGATTTATTTTGTGAAGTGCTTTATGTTTTTTAAAGCTAACTGTAAAAGTTATTAGTCCTAATAACTTTCATAAATGTAAGACATATGTAATGTGAAGATAAAAGAAGTAGAACATATGTATTCGAAAGATATTTTTGTGAAGTTGTCAATTATGAAAGTCAAGCAAGTAGACTTTGTATGTGCAAGAAAAGCAGTAAAAGGTTATATACCTTTCCCTTTTTGTAATCATAAATCATTGTACATTACATGTTTGGGCAGTGGGCTCATCTTGTAATCATTTAAAATTGTACTACCAACTCTTAGCAAGGTTGAGGCTTCTAATAAGGCTTAGAGTCCCTTAATCAGGACTAAGACACTATATGTATGTAACAGACTCCTAACAAGGTCAACATCCTTAACAAGATATTTTTGATTAGTGGATCATTGTGGCTATCATCCCCACTAGGGTTTTCCCTTGGCTGGGGTTTCCTCGAGAACAAATAATGTGTTATGAGTTTATTTTTTTTATTATTATGCACGCTATTTAGTTTACTTTGTTTTGCAAGCATCAAGTTAATCTATTATATCCATAATTGGGCAAAAGTAAAAGTTTGTAGAATACTGATTCACCCCCCCTCTCAGTATTCCCTATTTCTAACATAAGGCAACCTATGAAATGACCCCTCAACAAAATGAGGAAATTGCCAAGCAAATACAAGAGTTACTCAACCAAGGCCTCATTGGGAAGAGTATTAGTCCTTGTGTTGTTCCCACTATTTTAGCCCCAAAGAAAGGAGGTACTTGGAGGTTGTTTATCATTCTAGAGCCATAAATAGAATCACCATAAGGTATAGGTCCCTGATCACTAGGATAATAGACCTTATGGATTACCTAGGGAAAGCCAAGTATTTCTCAAAGATAAACCTAAAAAGTGGGTATCACCAAATTTGGATCCATGAGGGAGATGAGTGGAAAATAACCTTCAAAACCACATAAGGTCTTTATGAGTGGTTAGTTATGCCCTTTGCATTGTCAAATTCCCCTAGCACCTTTATGAGGTTAATGAATGAAGTACTAAAGGACTTCATTGGTAAGTATATTTTGGTCTACTTAGATGACATCTTGATTTTTAGAAAAGATAACACATCTCATGTTGAGCACTTGAAAAATGTTTTGGAAAGTTTTCATGAAGAGAAACTAACCATAAATTTGGACAAGTGTGAATTTATGAAATAGGAGCTAGTGTACCTTAGTTTTGTCATATCTGAAAGAAATCTGAAAATGGAAGTTGACAAGGTAAAAGAAATAACAAACTAGCCCACTCCTAGATCTACCACAGAGGTGTGAAGCTTTCATGGGTTGGCAAAATTTTATAAAAAATTCATTAAATAGTTCAATGAAATATGTGCACCTATGCTAGACACCATAAAGGGTTGAATGAAGACTAATTTTTAGTGGAATGAACAAGCCAACCAGGGGTTTGAGACTTTAAAATAGATAATTTCCACACAACCAATCTTGGTTTTGCCTAGTTTTGAGAAGCTCTTCACAGTTGAATGTGATGCTAGCAACATAGCCATTGGAGAAGTCCTTAGTCAAGAGGGTATGCCAGTTTCCTTTCACAGTGAAAATCTCAATGATGAAAAGAAGAAGTATTCTTCTTATGACTTGGGGCTATATGCCTTATTCCAAGCTCTAAAGAAATTGAGGTACTACCTCCTCCTCAGGGAGTTTTTTGGTCTATACAGACAACCAGGCCCTAAGCTTCCTAAACTCACAAGAAAAGCTCAGTCACAAACACATGAAGTGGGTTGAGAGTCTCCAAGCCTACACATTTTCCATCAAGCACAAAAAGGGACAAAAAAACAAGGTATTGTATGCTTTAAGTAGGATGCTCTTGATAGTTCAAGAAATCAAATTGAGAAGTATAGGGATAGATAGTTTCAAGGATCTATACCCGAAAGATGACAACTTCTCCACTATCTATAAGGTATGCAAGGACCATCAAAACCATTTCCACAAAGATTTTTCTGATTATACACTTCAAAATGATCTTTTGTTTAGAGGAGGGTAACTATGTGTGCTAAAAGGTTCAATGAGAGAGAACCTCATACAATAGAAACACAATAGGTCACTCAATGGACACTTTTGGGTACACAAGACCTTGGAGTTAGTCCAAAGGTATTATTACTAAGCTAAGATGAATCAGGATATCAGGAGATATGTGGAGGCATGCATGGTATGTCATAAGGCTAAGGGAACATCAAGAAATGCAAGGTTGTAACAACCCATCCCAATCTCAAGTAGACCATGGGAGTGTCTCAGCATGGACTTTTTGGTTGGACTCCCAAGACTAAGTAAGGCTATGATAGCATCTATGTCATTTTAGATGCTTGCCACATTGCCAATATCTTTTTCAAGTAGTCAGTTAGGATTCATGGTCTCCCACTCAACATTGTGTTTGATAGGGACTTAAAATTCATGAGTCGTTTCTGGAAGACATTATGGAAAAAAGCTAGGAACCAACCTCTCATTTGGAACTTCCTACCACCCTCAAATTGATGGTCAAACTAAGGTTTTAAATAGGAGTCTAGGTAATCTCCTAAGGTGTCTAACCAAGGAGTATGTGCATACATAGGACCACATCATTTCCCAAGAAGAATTTGCCTACAATGATACCATAAATAGAACCATAGGTAAAATCCCTTTCGAAGTGGTCTATGGAATCCATATGAGAGGTATCTGTGAGCTTAGAGATTTGGGAGACAAGACCCCTAAAAGTGGATATGCTGAAGATTGCAGTCAGTCAATGAAAGAGGTCCATGATGTAGTTAAACAAGCTCTCATAGAGAACACTACTAAGATAAAGAAGAAGGTGGATGAAAGGAGAAGAGACATCCAATGCCAAGTTGGGGACCTATTCATGGTTCACCTCAAAAAGGCCATGTTATAGAAGGGAGTAGCCCACAAACTTCTGATGAAGAGACTTGGATCTTGTACCATCTTAGAAAAGTATACTAACAATGCATACAAGGTTGATCTACCTCAAGATATTGGACTATCACTAGTCTTTAATGTGGCAGACCTGGCACTATACAAGGGACCCATTCCAGTTGTGAAACAAAGACAACAAGATGTGATTGAAGAGGTACAAAATCTTAGTTTTCCAAATCCACCCCCACCACAGGCTGAAAAGATTCTCAGTTCAAGAGTGACAAACAAGACCAAGCACAAGATCTACATGAAACATCTAGTCAAATGGAAGGTATGGGAAGATGCCAAGGCTACATGGGTGTCAGAGATATATTTCACCAATTTGGGCATCAATCCTAACTTTCTAAAGTTGGGATGACTTGAATTCTTTTGTTGGGGAGTATGGTGTAGGAGCACCTAGGATTTGGGCTAAGTCCTAGCTTATTTTGGCTTGTACTAATCCTATATAGATAAGGATTTTCTAAGGATTCCTTATGAGTCCAAAGTGATGTAGGAGGTTTTCTAGATGTCTTAGTTTCCTTAGGGATGAGTAGACATTGTGAAGGGGTAAGGTGTACCTAGAAGCTACTCTTAACCCTAGACTCTAGGGTAGAGCTAAAAGTGCCAAAAATACCTCACTTTGTTATGAGGAAATTTTTTTGAGTCAAAAGAGGGATTGGAGAGGATAGTAGATCTCCCTAGATGGTTAGGCATGTGTTATTCAAGAAAGGAAGCAAAATTGCTAAGCAAGAAAGAAAAATTGAAAAGTTGTAAATTTGTTGTCATGACAACATTTCATGTTGTCATGAAATTTTTTGTCTTAAGATGACCAAAGCTACACTTAGGGTTGTCTTATAGACCTAATCACCCTCGCACTTGGGAAGACACTTAAATACCCCAAAAATCTTGAATCTCGAGGATAACATTTTTTACTTTCAAGTTTTATTATTCTAGTTTGGGTGGATAGTGTCTCAGTCCTATCACAATTTGTATTTTATTTGTGAGGAAGATTAGTAATGGATTGAAGAAAGACTCTTATGATCATTTTTAGTTTTTTTAGTGTTTGTTTAAATTCTACAAAAGTAGGGACTCTGTAAGTAATTTTCTCTTTTCTATTTTAAATCTTTTGTTTCAAGCAAATTTACTAGTCTGCATGTAGTAGACTGTGCAATCATGGATTCTCCATAAAATCCCACCACGAAAATCATCACGGATTCTTGGGACATGGAATTGAAGCCAATTTATAGATTACATAGCCAAGGAGAAGTTTTAGAAAGGATATCTTCTATTTTTCAGACCTTTCCCTAGGTGAGCTAGAGCTATGCCGGGCTAGGAACAAGGATGAGAAAAGTGGTATGACTTGCAGGGGTGACTAGAAAATTTAGGTATGAGACTTGGGACATATGAATTGTGTCCAAAAAAAACTATGGTGAATAATTAAGAGCCATGCCAATCCATTTGGCTAGTCATTTAGTTCTTGGATTAGGAAGAGCCAAGAAAACCCCTAAACCCTCCTAAAACCCGCACTAGTTGGTTAGGGTACTGTACAAAAATCTGGGAATCTAAGACCCACAAAATATCTTGGGCATACCTAAGGGAAGATGGAATCCATAATTATTTTGGGGGATCCTTTGGAGTAAAGGAGCAAAAAGGCCTGAAAATCTAGATTAGGAGGCCTAATAGGGGAAAAAATCCTACAAGGCCTAAACAAACAAATTTGGAGATCGGTACTTGGAAGCTTACCAAATAACTTGATGAAATAAACCAAGAACTCACTTTAAACATAATTTTGATCACCTCCAATCCCCTCCAAGGACCTACACTTGGTTTGGAGGTTAAAGCTATTTGAGGAGTATGAGAAGAGGAGGGAATGTTAACATTGGTAGGTACCCTAGGGAGATGTGAGTGTGATTGTCCAAGGAATGACATAGTGAAGTTCCTTAAGAAACAAGGAAGCACCTTGTTGTGGTCCTGATTAGAGTAGTAGGGATTTAGAGGGGTTGAGAACATAAAATGGTTCTTACTCAACAAAGTAACCCTAGGGTACCCTATCAGCAAGAAAAACAAAGGAAAACTTGACAAGAATCTCCAAAAATGGCATCTGTAGGATGAGAACTTAGGCCAACCTAAGGTAAAATCAATTTCCTTAGAAAAAAATCTTAAGAATACCTAATTTAGAGAATTAAAACTGTAAATTCATGGAGAGTTTCATAGGGTTGTCCAATTTTGCAAATACAAAATTATCGACAACAACTAGCTTTGATTGGTGAATGCAACTCATTTATTTTTAGAAACAAACAGGAATGTAGAATCTAGATCTCTAAGTGCCTTAGTATCCATTGGACTATAAATTCAAGCATCAAAGATGAAATGACAAAAAAGGATGATACAATTGACACAAAGAAAACCTAGTTAAAACAAAACACAAACTATACAAGCGCATTTATTAAAATAATAATGTAAACAAAACTAGCCAAAAATTGAAACCTTTAAAGTGAATCCATTGATGGGCTCAGAAAGATAGTTTTATTTCTTCAACAAAATAGAGTACCTTACATGTTCACGTACAACTTTTTATAGATGAACAACAAGAAATAATACCAAATTTTGGTGTAACACTCATTGAAAAAGATGAAAAAATTCACTTTCCTCTGCAATGAAAAAAATGTATTACTACCCCAAGATGAGTCCATGGTTCCAATCTGCTCTTACTGAACTAAACATGATTCTTTGGTTTCTTCTTTGAAAAAGTATCTACATGTTTAGGTACAAGTAGAACTGTTGACTTTATGTTGACATCTAACCAAGAAAGATGTCTTCTATGACATTCCTTTGATATAACAAAGATTAAATTCTTCTTGCCAGTTGTAACTTTCTTGACTAGTTCATCAACTAATAGTACCTCAAGTTGTTTGGGATAACCTTTCTCATGTGATTTGGATGATGACTTGATTGAACTACATACCTTAATATGTTTCTCACAAACTCCATACTTTGGAATGTATTGATTGTTTATGATAATTTCCTTTTCAAGCTCTTTGGTAGGACATTCATGCAAACTGTATTCCAGTTCATTGTTAAATTTGATCAAATTTATATAATGGTATTCTTTAATTTATTTATGGTTATGTAGATGTGAATATATAATCTATAATGATCAAACCCTACACAATTCAATGATCTTGAAGGATCATTGCTTTGAATCCATAAATATACATTTAACAATATCAGTTTGTTGTGAATTAATCTCGATATATTGTGAATCAATATAAATATGTTGTTTCTATATATCAATGAGACAAGTTAATTAAATTTTATATACTTATATTTCTTTGCGCTTAATAATTTTTGTGCATTTTCAAAGTATGGGATTCACCTCATATATATATGAGAGAAAAGAGTCATTTCTCACATAGAGACATGGCTCTACATGAAACTACATGTTTCACGTAGAGAATGTCTCTACGTGAGACACATATTTCTATCAACAAATGTCATTTAATGATTAACAAGTCTTCAATGATATCATTAAAAATTGTACATGATCGATATATCTATTGTGATACTCATAACTTTATATATCTATATAAATTATTGATACACTCAACAATAATATGATAATTAATCATTGCAATATAATCTATCATGTATTATTATTATTTTATATATATATATATATACACATATATATATACACACATATATATATACATATATATATATATATACATACATATATATATATATATATATATATATGTGTGTGTGTGTGTGTGTGTGTGTGTGTGTGTGTGTGTGTGTGTGTGTGTGTGTATATATATATACATACATACATATATATATATATATACATACATACATACATACATATATATATATATATATACTACATATATATATATATACATACATACATATATATATATACATATATACATACATATATATATATATATGTATATACATATATATATATAATACATACATATATATATACATACATATATATATACATGTGTGCTATAATTGTGTCACACTTCTATGGGATCATTACATGCAAGGAAACTCAAGAATGAGCCCTCACAAATCGATCCATAGCTCCCTAGGCATGGAGTGCAAGGGTTTTTAAGAATGCTCTCAGCTAGAGCTATTTAGCCTATAACCTTGCTAGTAAACCATGCAATGGGAGATTCAATGAAGACAAGGGAAAGAATACCAATATCCTCAAGAATCAAGAATGAAAATGCAATGCTATGCTAGAAATGGAAATGCAAGCTAAGCTATGAAAGGAAATATGCAAGTGTTACAACCCAAGCTAATTAATCTATGTGAGCTAATCTAGAGCATAGAAATGAAGTTAATCTAAGAAAGCATAAATATGAAGCTAAGCTAAGAATGCAAGAATGAGATGTAGAATGCAAGAATGCTCCAAATCTTCAAAAGCTCCAAATGTACCTAGAAAACCTGCAGCATAACATTAGCATAAAAAGTTGAGGATCTAGAATGAAGAAGAGAGCTCTTCTTTTAAAGGAAATGAGAAGGAATGGACCATGGAGATTAAGAGGCAAAAGATTTAATCAATGGTGGAGCTTAAAAGAGGAGCAATACATGTGCACAAGTATCCTCCAATAGGAAAATAAGAGTTGACTTTTGTGTCCATATTTAAACAAAAAGTGCTTTTTCCTCTTTTTATAAAATAAAAAATAATGCTTTATTTGTGCAACTTAGGATAAGAGGAAAAGTGGGGGCTTTTTATTTATTAAAAGGGGAGGAAATATTCCTTTTAATAAATAAAGACTTAGGATAAGATGGTTAGCCCATAGAAAATAATCGAATAAATGATAGAGCTAGGATTTGATCAAGAGCAAGTAATTTATGATTTAGCAAAAGGGGCTAATAGTCTAGGTGACCATTTTTAGGTGTATACATTTGCCCCTCTTTGACTAATGTGTGATCGATCTGGGAACACATGCAATCAAAGAATGATGTTGAAATGTGAGATCGATTTAGGATTACAAAGCAACTCAGATCAGCCAAGAAAGCAAGAGATAGCCAAGAAGGCAACCAGATAGCGATCTGACTCCAAGAATGAAGTGCAGAGAGATAGCAAATCCTGCATGGTCAAACCTGGTAGCGATAGTACTGAACACTTAGGAAAGAGATAACCAATAAGATATGATGTGTCTGCCCCCTCGAGATTGAAAGCGAAATCAGGTAGAGGGAATGCAAAAGCAAGAGCAACATGATCAAATCACTAGAAATCATAATCGAAGAAAGAGAACAAAATAACCATCAAGTAGTGAAGGTATGCCCCACACATGGAACATGGGGCATGAACCTATCGGTCCCTCAACCTGAAAACACCATGGAGGGGAAGAATTTGAACTTGGGATTTGAAAGTGAATGAAAGACTAGAAGTTTGAAAGAGATGGGGATGAAGAGGTGAAGAATGCCCCAGCGAAGATTGAAGGATCAGGCCTCAAAAGGTTAGCCGACTGCACGGAAGAAGGAAAAGATGATTTGGATGATCAAGTTGAACTCAGATTTCGGTTTCGATCCTGAAATGAAAGGAAAATGATGTGATATGAAAGACAAGAAGCGAAAGACATGATCAAGAAGAAGCGAAAGGTGAGTGCAGTTGATTAACAAGTCCACGTAAGATGAAAAGGAGAGCTCTCTCCATATGCAAGATGCAAAACTAACTAACATGAACTTAAAAATGCAAGCTACATGAAAAGTGGTTTACCTTGTAAGGTCACAATGCTAATAGACGTCTAATTATCATCATCGAGCATTATTGGTAGCATCGCAAGATCATACAATACACACTAGCATAACTATGTCGATCTGAATATGATCTATATCAGATAGAAATGTGGAAATCCCACCTAGGCATCAGAGACATGCAGGTCAAGATGGCTAGTGTAGTGAGATTACCTAAGTTTGATATAGCAAGATTATGCTCGCATCAAGACATAAGAAAGTCAAGATGACTAGAAGCATGCACTTGCAAAACAGTCAAGGATAATACCTTGTAGGTCCATAGTGTCAAGTAAGACCGGCATAAATGCTCATGACAGTGAGGACCAACAAGATATACCCATAAGCAGATAAAGAAATAAAATATGTTCTCATACCCTCAGTCTTCTAGCTATGCATCATCGAAAAACAATCATAGGGGGAGAACACTCAGCAAAGAAATCATCATAGACAACACACAAAGAAATAAAGTCAAACAACTCTCAGCAAGTCAAGTGCATGTGTGTAGGGTCATAGAGTCAAACTTTGAGTATCGCATCTGCCAATGAGAAATACTGCATCATCTAGACTGTGGGTAGGATATCTGATAAGTGTTAAGAAACACTCAACACTAGGGTAGTGTTGAAAAACACAGTTGGGGTGGTGTTGAAAAACACCATTTGCGAGGTGCCTAAGAAACCTAGATGCACAAAGAGACCCAAGATAAGCTTAAAATAATGGATGCCCCCTAGACTAAGATAAGAGTCAATTCCAGGCTAGGAGAGGCAAAGCGAGAAGTGGAGCGAATGAGCGCCATGCAAGACTGATAGACATAGGTGCAAAGGGTCTCAAGCAGTGCCTGTTTCCAAGTTTTCACCACTTGATAGATTTATTGCAATTTTTTCAGGACTTTTTATAATTTTTTGTATTTTTGCTACCAAGGCGCCTGTTTCCAGGTTTTCACCAAGGCACTTTTTCAAATTTTTTTGATTTTTTGAATTTTTTTATTTTTTTGGTGAGACATCAAAGTGCCTATTACTAGGTTTTCACTAGGATGCTCATTTTTTCAGTACTTTTTATGCTTTTTAGGATTTTTTCAGCATCATATATGAATTTTTTTGGTATTTTTTCAGGATCAATAAAATATGTACAAAGAATGCCCCAAACAGAAATGGGCATCAAGAATCTGCTTCCTCTGATGTAGAGAACTGATAGGCCCCAGGCCCAAAGCTGCAACTATGATGATAGGAGGTCTCAACCAGTTCGACCAATAATAACCAGCCCTAAGCAATGTCTGATCTAGTGAAGGGATCGTTAGAATGTGATCCACATATGCCATCATGGATTTCAGCTAGCACTTTTTTTGACTCCTCTATTTCTAGACACTTAAGGAGAGTTCCATCTAGACAATTCCTATACAAGTCACCAGAGACAAAGGCAAAGTGTAAGGGATGGTGGAAGGAATGGCGTGGTGGATTTGCAAGAGGAATATGAGGTGGAAGATATGAAAAGATGGTAGGATTGTAAGATTTGTGAGCAGGATAGCGTAATTCATCCACCAGGAACTTGAAGTGAAATTTATGCTTTTTCATTTGTAAGATGGATGTCGAAGCAACCAAGGCATTAGCAACTTTGTTCTCAGCTTTAGGAATAGGCTGAAATATAATAGATATGAGATCATTCTTGAAGTAGTGCACCATTTTTTTGTAGAGAATCAACTTGTCATCTTTTATTTAAGAATTCATTATGTTTGAGCAGATTTTTATTTTTACTTTGCTTAGGTGTGGATACCGCCACAATGTGGTTTTCACCATCCGACCATTTCTCTTTTCTTTTGATGTGATGAATGTGATACTTGATTTTTGATTCAATCTTTTTTGTTGCTAGTTCACTGGTGGAAGAAGTAACAGGTGTTGATGTGAGATGAAATGAAGTGACTGGTTCAATAGCATTTATGTGAAGGATGTCATCTCTAGTGACAAGAGAGGTTGAGCCTATAGGGTAGGCTCCAAAAGTAGCTAGATCTAGATTTGTCATAGAAGGACCAACATAGTCTACTAAGGCAATACGGGGAACAAACTCATCAGACCCCACACAAGGACCCATCAACCCCGTCAGGTGGGTTACAAGAGGTATGAACCATATCAACATCCATATTATTAGTAGATATACATTTTTTTCCCCAAAGAAGTGAAGTAGAGGGAAGATCATCTCCCATGTGAGCCATAGTGTGTAGCGGTGACTCATCTGTATCTGTGTCTGAATTACTGAGCATGGGAGGATTTTGGGAATCCTCTCTATAGATCCACTCTTGAATAGCTTGTTCTTCTCTTTCTACTTCTAAAGGAATGGATGAAGGAACAAAAGAATCAAAGATCACCATAGTAGAAGTGGAAGGCTTCATCTGATCAGAAGGTCTCCCATATGACCTAGGAGAAATAGGTATAGAAGCAAAGGAACCCAGTGTATATTCACCCATACCAAGGCTCATCATCTTAAGTGATTTCTCAGCAGTAGCTAGAGATGTACTAGGATCAACAAAAGGTTCATTGTGAGGAACAAATTTTTCAGCAGCAGCAAGAGCATTAATAGCAATAGTATGGTCTCCAGAAATCACAACTTCAGTGCCATTGTATGGAAATTTGACACATTGATGATAAGTGGAAGGAACAGCTTGCATGTCATGGATCCAAGGACGACCCAAAAGAATGTTATATGCAAGTGGGATGTCCAATACTTGGAAGCTAATATCTTTCGTGACCAAGACCCACTCGGACAGGTAGTGTGACAAGACCTTTGGAAGATCTTTCCACTTCATCGTAAGCTTTTATAGTAATCTTCTTTTTAGAATCCACAGCCAATTCTGACAAACCCAACTGTTGTATGACATTGAAACAAATAATATTTAACCCTGCACCATTGTCTATCAGGACTCGGCGGACTCGGGTATTGTAGACTAGAACTTCAATGTGTAAAGCTAGATTATGTGGGTGAGCAATAGATATGTCATCTTCTACAGAAAAGGAGAGAGATAGCGGAGATGAAATGTGGTTGACCATAGCCTGAAATTGATCTAGATCAATGTCATTGGGAACACATGTTGTACGTAGAGCCTCATCAAGAATTTTTCTATGCGAAGAGGATAACCGAAGCAACTCAAGGATAGATATCTGTGCTGGTGTCTTTTGCAAATGTTGGACAAGATCATAGCTAGGGGTGGCTGAAGGAGCCACTTGTTTGGAAGGCAAAGCTTGCTTGGGATCTTGCGCATTTTTAAGGACAATCTTGGCTTGCCCCCTAGTAACAGCATTCAGTGTCTCACTTCGGGAAGATGAACTACCACGTGTTTGCAAGACTAACTTTGGCTTACCATGATTGGTGTTATTATCATCTTGAGACTCATCATTAGAACACTCTTAATGGGCTCTACCATGTTAATCACAAGCGTATTAGAAGGATACATGTAATTGATCTTTGCATCATGATTCTTCTTATGTGTTTGAGAGGTTTCCCCCTTATCATGCTTAGGTAGAGATCTTTGAAAGCTATGTGATCAAAATTTTTAGTTAAGCCATCAGTGGAGATTGTGCCATTCTCAATAAGATCCTGAATATCATCCTTAAGCCTAAAACAATTGTCTGTTGGATGTCCCTTGTTTCTGTGATAATGGCAGTAATGATCCTCTCTCCACCAATCAGGCTTATTTATCGGATCCCAGTTACCAGGTTTATCAGGAAGTGTAAGATATCCATTGTCAACCAAAGTCTTAAGGATCACATCGTAAGGTTCTGCCAACTTGGTATAGACTCGCTTTCGAAATGACTTCTTAGGCTTATCTGCATATTGAGGTTCAGGAGCATTGTGAGTGTTGCTAGCTTCTTGTTGTTTTGCTGCATAGATAGCGTTGGAGAGATTGAAAGCGGGCTCTTTAACTTTAGGAGCATCAACAACCCCATCATTAACAACATACTTGTTCTTATTCCAAGGTTTTTTCTTGTCTTTACCATTGCCTTTAGCATCTTTATTAATAACAATATCCCCTTTTCTTATAGCTACATCCTCAATTCGATATGCACTTTCAACCATGTCATTGAAAGAGGAGAACAGTTGCTTCCTTAGATCATAAAATAGCTCAGGCACAAGTGTGTTGACAAAAATGTCAATCTTTTCTCTTTCGGGTAGCTGACGAGGATATCGAGAATACAATGACCTCCAACATTGTAAGTAAGTTGCAAATGGCTCACCTTGATGTTGTCTTAGATTACCGAGATCTATCACAGTGACAGGTTGTTGGATGTTGTAAGAATAATGTTGTGTGAAGCGCATAACCAACTCATCAAAAGTCTTCAAAGGAGGTGTCAACTTTGCAAACCATTTCTAAAGCTTGTCCTCTTAAGCTTCGAGGGAATAATCGTAGCAGAAATGTGTCTTCATGAAGAAAGTCCATGCTAAGAGCATAAAAGTGATGCACATGGTCATGAGGATCACCATTTCCATCATACTTGTCATATTTAGGAACCTCAATATCCTTAGGAAATGGGACCATGTATAGATCTTTATCAAAAGGAAGAGCACAAATTGATTCTACAAAAGAGACCTTTGGAGGCTCTCTTTCTAATGCCATTTGGGTAAGGCGTTGATTTGTCCGACGTAATTCTTCTTGAAGAACTTCCAATTCAGTTGGTACTCTTTGTTGGACAATTTGTCTGACATCATAGCCGAGAGGAAGCTTGTATCCTCTAGAAGTCATATATTGAAAGTAGTGATCGCCATTACGCTCTAAAAGCTTATGCATCATTCGTTGGAAATCCACATCTTGTTCACATCTCATAAGATCCTCACTAGAAATCTCATCATTAGCCTCTGCCTCATGTTGAGAGGGAGGAGTCTAGGTGGTGAAGAAGGCATAGAAAAAGTTGGCCTTGGAGGAGATCTTGGTGGCGTGTTGTTGCCATTGTTTCCATTAAAAAGAGGTCTATGCTCATGATTACTAGTCTCAGGTTGCTCATGAAATGTCCCTCTATAAGCCATGCACCTAGTAGCATCCATCCTTTGTTGATTGTGTTCTTTTTCTAAGTGTGCTTGGTTATCCTTACGCTCAAAGTGTTCTTGCAAGAGTTGAAACTTTTCTTGTTCAGTCAAAGTGAGTGAGACACTGTCTGTGTTTTTGGGGGTCTTGAATGCGGAAAAGAGGAAACCTCCTTTATACCATGGTGTAGCCTTAGAATTCTCAGATTGGTCAAAACTAGAACTGTCTTTGCTAATGGGTGCTTTGGAACGTCTAATTGGAGAAGGTAACTGTGTATAATTGAACGGAGGATGACTCTCCTACTCAAATTGAGACCGAGTTGTAACCGGCATGAAAAGAGATGTTGGTTGACTAATAGAATGAGATAAAGTTTCTTAGATTTGAGATAAGCAAAGCTAATAAAGATCACTTGTCAAAGTAGAACAATAGAGAGAGATGGCTCGTCAAAAGTGCTCAAGCACTTACAGCAATCAATTGACTAAAGCCGAGCAGCGAGCAAGAAGCTCAATAAGCAAGTAGCTAGAGAGGTAACCGTGATGCGACAAGTGATCAAGAGTAGCATTTGTTAAGCTCAAATCCAATAGTTTTAGCTCATTTGTTTCAGTCTAGAACAAATCTAAGCATGTAGGTAACAAACCAATTTCAGGTAAGAACAGAAAAAGACACTCTACGATAGGTTAAAGTGCAAGTTTAGCAACTCTGAATTGTAGCAATGATAGGACAGTAGAAATGACTCAGGATTCTTGGTTGAGGGTATGCAAGGATACTTCAATATCATATGACTCTTGACCAGTGAACGTGAAAAACTCAGTTTTGAAGTGCTTGGACCAAATTTATAGATTGAACAGTGCAATTTCTCAGTTTGACAAGCAGTAGCAATAGATAAAAGATAGGTTTGCAAATAGTATGGATCAAACATGTCATAGAACACTTGAAACAAGGGCAAAAGCAACCTTTCCAAGACAAGCACTTGTGATATCAAAATAGAGAAGCTTATGAATGCTATTGTTTGTTTGAATGTTGAGAACGTTTACATTGGTATAGCACAATCGAAGACAATTCAAGCAATTACTACCTAGAAGGACAAGGCTCATAACTTAACAACTTGGCCCACAACTTGATGCTCCCTTGCCTCACACCAAGTGGTTGCCCACAAGAGATATTGGCGTTGTCATGGAGGTGTCAAAAACACAACCAAAGGAACACATATGGTGAGTGTCTTGGGGTGATCTGGGTAAGTCCACTTGGATCAATCCTTGCACCAAGAAGCTAAAGCGGCTAAAATAGGGTGGCCTCTATCTAATGGTTCATAGTAAGAGTTTCCATTCATAGCACCCCTCTTGCTCCTCATAAAGGACTAGGACCTCACGGCCTCAAGAGTACCTTAAGCATTCTTGCTTAATGCTTTCCTCATGGTCACAATCCCACAAGTTACTCACATCAAGCGAAGATAAGTACTATGTCTACCAAGGTTTTATGTCCTCGATAGCCCTTGAGATTATAGTGAGTTGGAATCACTCGCCACCAAAGAAAATGATGACAAGGTTGTCGCCACTTAGGTCGTTCCTCTTGATTTCTCAAGAGCAGGCCCGCTAAAGGATCCTAAGCTAAACAAAGAGTGGATTAATTCTTGAGGTTCAAAGTTTTTGGTTCACCACAAGGGTGAAGAGCATACTCCCCTATCTCAAGAATCTCTCCCAAACACACCAAGCAAAGATTCAATTACTCCCCTTGCTTCCAAAACCTTAAGATGGGTCAAGATTTTCTGATTCACCCTAAAGGTGAAGAGCATACTTCTCCTACCACCTCAAAATCTCTTTCACAAGGTATTAAAGTTCCTAATAAATGAAACAACTAGTTTTTGCCACACTTAAAAGGAAAGCAAATAATCAAGCCAAAAAAAAAAAATTTGTTTTTATGCATGGGCAGCCCTACAAAAACCATTAGTAGCCTCTTTGACATGCGATTTTGACAAAATATTCAAGCAAGAGGCACCTACAACCACAACTTGTTAGCTCCACAATGGTTAGCAAAATCCAAAATTTAACAATGGTTAGCACATGAAAAATCAGATAATGTGCAAAAATAATCGATCAAATGATAAAAATCTGAAAATGAAACCATCATGGTTGGATTAGGCTCGGAAAGACCTTTACAACGATATATCACACTTAAACTTTTGATACCATTTGCAAAATTTCAAAAAAAAATGGGCACTGGCACGGATTTGAAAACGCTGAAATTTTCAAAAAAATTGAAAACAACAAATAAACTAGCAAAATTCAATAGACAATACCAGGTGACATTTAATAGCTAAAATGTGACAATTAAAAGCTGGCAGGCGTGATTAAAATGTGCACAGGCGTGAGCAAAATATGCAAACGCGTGAACAGAATGCACAGAGGCGTGAATAAAATGCTCATAGGCATGAAAAGAATGCTTATATGCATAAAAAGAATGTGCAGAGGCATGAAAAGAATATGCAGACGCGTGAACAGAAAATGTAGACGCGTGAACAGAATGCTCACAGGCGTGAACAGAATGCTCACAGGCATGAACAGAATACTTGCCTGCATGAACAAAATACTCACAGGCATGAACAGAATGCCCGCAAGTGGTGTTTCACCTATTTGCACAAAATTAACGAAAATAAATGATGAAAATGCAAAAAATGAAGGACAAAATGAAACTATTCTGCCCCACGGTGGGTGCCAAAAATGTGTGCTAAAATTGTGTCACACTTCTATGGATCATTACATGCAAGGAAACTCAAGAATGAGCCCTCACAAATCGATCCATAGCTCCCTAGGCATGGAGTGCAAGGGTTTTTAAGAATGCTTTCAGCTAGAGCTATTTAGCCTATAACCTTGCTAGTAAACCATGCAATGGAGATTCAATGAAGACAAGGGCAAGAATACCAATATCCTCAAGAATCAAGAATGAAAATGCAATGCTCTGCTAGAAATGGAAATGCAAGCTAAGCTATGAAAGGAAATATGCAAGTGTTACAACCCAAGCTAATTAATCTATGTGAGCTAATTTAGAGCATAGAAATGAAGCTAATCTAAGAAAGCATAAATATGAAGCTAAGCTAAGAATGCAAGAATGAGATGTAGAATGCAAGAATGCTCCAAATCTTCAAAAGCTCCAAATGTACCTAGAAAACCTGCAGCATAACATAGCATAAAAAGTTGAGGATCTAGAATGAAGAAGAGAGCTCTTCTTTTTAAAGGAAATGAGAAGGAATGGACCCATGGAGATTAAGAGGCAAAAGATTTAATCAATGGTGGAGCTTAAAAAGAGGAGCAATCCATGTGCACAAGTATCCTCCAATAGGAAAATAAGAGTTGAATTTTGTGTCCATATGAGACAAAAAGTGTTTCTTCCCTTTTTATAAAATAAGAATAATGCTTTATTTGTGCAACTTAGGATAAGAGGAAAAGTGGGGGCTTTTTATTTATTAAAAGGGGAGAAAATATTCCTTTTAATAAATAAAGACTTAGGATAAGATGGTTAGCCCATAGAAAATAATCGAATAAATGATAGAGCTAGGATTTGATCAAGAGCAAGTAATTTATGATTTAGCAAAAGGGGCTAATAGTCTAGGTGACCATTTTTAGGTGTATACAATACATACATATATATATACATATACATATATATATATACATATACATTATATATATATATACATACATATATATAGATAGATAGATATGTATATATATATATATATCTATATATATATATATACACATATATACATATATATATATGTATATGTATATATATGTATATATGTATATATGTATATATATATGTATATATATATATGTATATGTATATATATATGTATATG